>CAUEEP010000934.1:785000-822500 GCA_958450365.1 Mesorhabditis belari | reverse complement strand
GATAAGATTTTTGAAAGAAAAGGCAAAAAAAAAAAAAGAAAATATGCTGGGGAGGGTAAGCGGTACTATGTGGTGCCATCCGCAAAAAGTCTAAACAATTGGAGGCAAAATTTGGTGATAAGAAGCTGTGTACCCAAAATGGAAATTGATCTCCGTAAATCGAAAATATTTATGCTAGGATTTCGAAAGTTAGAATTTGAGATGGAGTCTGTTTCGGATTTTCGAAGGGACTTGTTAAAAGAGTTGACCGTTTTCTGATCGTTTCTGATTTCTGATCGTTTCTGATTATTTTAGTTTATTTGGATTACGGATAACTCAGTCTATATAGACTACCGTAATCTTGTCTCTGTCTTTTTTTTATATCTTTGTAAATTTGAGTTCTTATTCTTCTCACAAATCATTTCAAATGTCTAAAAACATCTTCAGAAAGGGTTGTCGAAAAATGCAGAGAGAAAAAAAGGGGTGGTAAAAGCGGATTGGGAAATTTTATGACCCTTGATAACAAGCCACCGAATTGATCTCGGAAAAACGGTTCCCGGAGAATTTCGAAGACAATGAATAAAAATGGTTTCTAACGATCAAATGAAAGAAACAAAAGTACAATTTTGATATTCCTGTAGTTTTATCCAAGAACAAAGCGGGCAAGTGCACCTTTTCAATCTAAAACGATTGCCGATGGGGATGCGGAATTATTTTCGGCAAAAAGGGCAAATGTAATTGGAAAGAGATTTGTTCACCAAAACAAACTTTGATAGTAAAAGTTTGTGTTTGGGCATAATCTCCAATTTTGTGTTTTCATGGACACCTAAATTTGTTGTGAAGACCCTCGATTCAGAGTGAAATTTATCTGACTTCAATAATTTAAGCCCTTTTTATTCACAAAGTAACAACAATAACGCGGAGATCAAAAATTAATGAAATTAAATCTAAACACATACTTTAACCATTCAAATAATCCTTTATTCTGTCGTTAAAGCCATTCCCGCCAATCGTTGCAATTTCTTCAGTAGACTCCTCAACGTTTCCTTCTTGATATCCTACAAAAATAAATTGGTGAAATAGGAAAAATTTAAACAAACCGCATGCATATTAAGCGATTCATCGATGAGTAGTTTGGCCAACTCGATGGATCCATTCACTTCAGAAATTAACTAAAAGCTTGTTTATAAGACTTTTTAAAAACTATACATGCCTCGAAAGCAGAACAAAGTAGAATTGCTGTTGAGGCATAGTACATCGCTCGGAGCTCAGCCAATTCATCGGGTCGAATTTGCTAAATACTTGCATGAAACGAATTCAAAGGTTGTTTTTACTTGTTCTTTTGCGAGTAGTTCATGTTCGACTTCAACTGATTGCACATCTCTCCACCCCTTTTCCTGCAGAAAGTCGAACGATACTCTGACAACTTCCTAAAACATTCAAATTACACTGATTGAATGAACTGATTGAATAACCTGTTGAATCGATTCAAGCCGCACACTTTCCCTCAAAAGTTCACAGTCCTTTCGTCTCATCTCGGTCAGTCTATTTATCGTGATTCCC
Source organism: Mesorhabditis belari (assembly GCA_958450365.1). NCBI lineage: Eukaryota > Metazoa > Nematoda > Chromadorea > Rhabditida > Rhabditidae > Mesorhabditis > Mesorhabditis belari. The sequence continues at coordinate 820,958 of CAUEEP010000934.1, read as the reverse complement.
ATGCGTATTGTGGCATCTTGGGCAGCATCCTAAAACAATAACATTCTCTGATACAAGCTTGATACAATACTTGAAATTTGATAGCTGCATCGGATTGAAGGACTCGATTTCGCTCAACATTCCAATCTAACCACAGTTTTACGCTAGCCTGAAAAAACTTTAATTAGGAAGCTGGTTACAAAGAAAACCGACCAGGTACATGGCATGATTTCTGTACTCTTCTATAGCTTGTTTAATAGCTGGTCCATGAATTCCTCGATGTTCCACTCGATCACCCAATGGAATTCCATCTCCAGCGCTTAGCACAATTTCTAGGACCAATACTGCCAAATCCTCTTGATCGCATTCTAAAAGATTTTTAAAAATAATTAAAAGAAAACAACTTACTTAACAGTACTCGAATCAGAGCATTGGTGCTATGAAGAGCTTCGGTAATCGTTTCATCACCACTCAGAAGAATCCATTTCCAGGCATTGATCGTATTATTGTATTCGGCTTGCTGAAAAGCAGTAACAATTATCCTTGAACCAAATAATTGCCGTGATTTCATCCTTTTCCTTCTTGCGAAGATCGTCAATTTTCGAAAAAGCGTAGTTCAGCAACAGCTCTGAAATTGAAATCCCCGATTCGTGCGCATTTTCCAGAAATTCAGCCTTTTCCGTTTCATCGTTTATACCTGAGAAGGAGTAAAAATTTGATTTTCAAATGAAAGCCAGACCATCCATGGCTGACATCAATTGTTGAAGCATCGCTTTTGAATCAGAGTAAAAAGACAAGTAGAAGGGCATTAAAGTTGGCATATTGATCTTTCCCAATTTGACAACAAAAGCTTTCAGAATTTGATCGGCAAATGTAATCTAAAATCGCAGTTGGTGATCATTTTGTAAAAAAAAAAGCAATTCTTACGTTATGTGGAACACTTTGTTGCTTCCAAATGATCAAAAGATTGGCCATGAAACGTACAATGTGATCGGCGACCCGATCTCCCTGTTGCTCGAGCCTAATTATAACAATGCAAAACCAATTTGTAATTGCTTACCAATTAGCCATAAACGTGACACATTCCGATATTTGATTCTTCAGCACATAAAAGTAAACGTGCATATAGGGAGATGGGTCTTTCTAAATTAGAAAATGAAAAACATCAATGGATCCACAACCAAAACCTTCAGTTTGATCATTTCCTCGAGTTGTTCAATGGTGGTCGGCAACTCTTCTGTAGAAGTTGCATCATTAACACTCAATCCCATTCTCCTATCCAACATGTATTCCACAGCCGCATTTGAAACGCACCTAAAAATTGCTGATGCTAAACTTAGATCTAAATACGCACCAAATTTTATCTTCAATTGTTGAAGCAAAATCAATCAAGGGATGCGTTCGTCCAATTAGCGTTGCAAACAAACAAGTCTCAGCCCGCGGCACTTTTGCTGTTTCGAACTAGATTGGCCGTTTTTAAAATAAAAATTTTATTCTACCTGATCCCAGACATTGGTCAAATACTGCTTGAAGTGTTTTCGTCGATTTTGCCACTAAAACTTTAGTTACTAGGGAAACTCCCTCATACAAACCATCAAATTTGCCCGTTTAATGTCGGTTGGTGTATAATCGGGATTACGATTGACCATGCGTGATGTTAAAAGGCCACCCCACGTCGATTCGCCGACTTGATCACATAGTTGATCGGCCTAAAATGTTACGACTAATACCAACTTTAATACTTTTATCTGGCTAATCCTGTTCATCCTGCATTATCTGGTTCCATAATGCATATAAGTACCCGAAATTTAGATCACCATTTTTTATATACAAAAACTTTGGATCAACTTTAAGGCTATTCAATTTACGCGCCTCATCCAAGCGTCCACATCTCACTAAAGAGAATAGTGTCTTATAGAAGCGATCAACATATGGCGCATCTTCTTGGCAAGCAGTGGAATCGGCAGTTATCTGTAAGAAAACTGTTTACAAAGAAAGAATCTAAATTACCCCTAGTTCCTTGTCATTTTCAAATCGCATATCGCTTCTCAATAGATTTGTTGCTTCCCGCCTAGAAAATTCGACGTATATGTATAAAGAAAATCGCTTGACAATTACCGGAGACAAAAAACATCCTTGAAATGTTGCGCGTCAAAAACGTGTTTCGAGAAACCGCTCAAAAATCGATGTCCACACCGTTCCGACCATTCCAAAAGAATCTAAGATTTAATGATAAAGTTTACGAAAACAAAGAACTTACACTAAGCATCTTAAAATCGGAATTTTCCGCCAAAAGCTGTCCAAGTACTGAATCATCCTAAAAATGCAAAGCCTAAAGTAAACCGATGTAAAACTTACCCTTTTGGCGAGAGTCTCGTATTCGAGCATCACACACATCAACTCGTAGGCATTTTGCTCGTGCGTAAGTTGACGAATCACCGGATTAAAAGCTAAACACTTACATGAATGGATTTTCTTTCAAGTCTCAACCATTTTGCGACCCCGTCGGCTGCAGTGTTTTTGCGACGCCCTCTCGTAATCTGTCGGCTATACATGCGCACTTCTAAATTTAAATTGGCTACATGAAAATGAATACAAACTGACCATCGTTATATTCTCGAACTCTTCTGGGGTATTCTTTAAAAATCCGTTGTGAAAAGCGGTAGCAAGAACTCTGGTGGCTAAATTTCAAGGTACTTCGTGGATTGATCCTATATTTTTGATTTTTTTAATTTTTCTAGGAGCTTTCTAGGCTTCAGGGCGCTGAGCACAAATTTGACAGTTTTAGCATAGGTTTTCAACTGAAAAACCGCCATTTCGACACGTTGGAAATTACCCTTCTAGGCGCTGAAGTGAAAGAAACGTGAAAAAATCAAAAATATAGGTGCCCCCCACCTACAAAGTACCAATTTAAGTTTATATAAATGCAAAAAATGTAGTATTGTCAAATAGGTTACTAAAGTTTAATAATTAAATGGCTAATCACAAAACAAACTCACCAGTTAGCAACAATTGATCACCTTCCGACATGAGCGCGTCATCGACTTGACCCCAGAAAAACTCCCGTCTATGGCTATCCGTCGACATTGGAGACACCGTTCGATGAGACATTGGCACCTGAAAAAAAAAATTGGATTGTGAATAAAATGATCAAGAAAGCAAGAAATATAAAAAACAAACAGGTAATAGCTATTGTTACCTGTGCTATAATCTGAAACTATTGTTCTAAATGTTTTAGAATAATATATATTTTCCATTATAAACAGCGGATTTACTTCCAAAATGGGGGTAGGCTACTTTCCGCCATTTTATTTGCGCAACAGGGCCATTTGCGCAAGTACGTTTGCGCAACTTTTTATTTGCGCAACAGGGTCATTTGCGCAACTTTTTTTGCGCAACAGGGTCATTTGCGCAACTTTTTTGACGTTTTTAAGGGACGTTTTTTTTAAGGGAGTTTTTGGCGTTTTTTTTTGTTGTTTAAAATTCTAGTACGGTTTTGTTTATTCTTAAAAACCATTGTTAACTAATTTTCCGCATTTTCCCAAGAATCCGCATCCATCGTATACTGCGGTCAGACTTTACGAAGAAATGACGCAAATAATCAACCGTTTCAAGCTTTCATCGGCTATCAATCTCACTGTTGGACAAAACTACACACGGAAGAAAACTGTATTGGCTCGACAAAAGCAACGTTTTACTGCTATTTCTAATGGTCGCTTGCCCGGTTGCGATTTTGTGCAACATCTTTCTCAGCTTTTGACTTATATTAAAAAAATTTGATTTTTATTGTTGTCCTAAATTTCATTGCTATTGTTGTCCTAACTTTCATTGTTATCGGTTGCACTTTTTTGTTAAAGCGATAAAATACTTTACTAATGGTTATTAGCTCTTAGAAAGGACTAATTTAGATAAATATTGGAAGATTGTGCAAAAAATTGGAAGATTTCATAAAAAATAGAAGAAAATAAAAAAACAATAAAAAAAAGCTCAAAAATTAAAATAATGATTAAAAATTCGAGTGCTTAATACAGTGTTAAAGTTGCGCAAATGACCCAGTTGCGCAAATAAAGTTGCGCAAATGACCCTTTTTGTGCAAAAAAAAGTTGCGCAAATGACCCTTGTTGCGCAAACGTGCGCAAATGACCCTGTTGCGCAAATAAAATGGCGGAAAGTAGCCTACCCCCCAAAATGCGCTGGATAAATCTCAAAGTTGTTTCCAAAGAAATGAAAATTCTGCGTATTAATATAGGAAAAATTTTCCCCGTTTTCAGCTGAATACTTTTACATTTCCTTAGAATTTTCCATCAAAATGGACAACTACGCAGTGAGCCCTTTTTAAACTTTCTCTTTATTAACTGAACAAGCGGAGGAGGTCCACGTTTGCTACGCAATCTAAGCCCCGCCCCTTTTTGCCAATGGCTGCGCACAGACTCGTTATATATAGTAGATATCTTTATAGTAATAATTCATTGTCGTGAACTTTCGCGCAAAATTTTCATTTCAATTCTTTTCCAGCCGCTGGTAGCGGTCATTGCTATTTTCTGCTCAATTCACCGTATCCATTTCCCTGTTTCTTTTCCCCATCTGGTATCGATTGCACGCCAAGCGTCTACGAATTGTCACCATTTTAGTCATTCACGAACATTCGAGTCAGCCGTTTCTCTTTCTTCATTCATTTCACCACTTTTCCTTACTCTGATTCGACTTTCGAAAATTTTACCACTATAAACGAGAGTTTCTCAGTCAACCCTTTAGTTTTCAGCTTTCCCCAGCTCTTATCCCTTTACTTCTTAACTCCACGCTTTTACTTTGATTTTAACACTGGAATAACGTTCAATTTTAGAACATGCAAATCTTTGTGAAAACTTTGACCGGCAAGACAATCACGTTGGAAGTTGAGGCTTCGGATACGATCGAAAACGTGAAGGCCAAAATTCAGGATAAGGAGGGAATTCCACCAGATCAACAGCGTCTCATCTTTGCAGGTACTATTATTGATACTTCAGCTTCGGCCAGTGATTAGTAATAATGTATTATGGATTCCAATAGGTTTTACCTATGCGCACACTAAAGAAATCCAATTTATTTGGTGCTCTTTTGCAGAATCCTAGAATGACTGGTTGTGTGGCGCTTCCGCTACTTGAAGATGCCCGATTATTGCGGCATATTCCTTATCCTGTTATAGTTCCGTCGGAACCATGATTACTAGGAGAAACCATGCTGTGAACAAACCTAAGAATAGGCGTACATTTGGGTTTGATATACTTGCTATAAAATTCTTACATTTTCTGTTTAGGCAAGCAATTGGAAGACGGACGAACCCTTTCGGACTACAATATCCAGAAGGAATCAACTCTTCACCTTGTGCTTCGTCTTCGAGGAGGAATGCAAATCTTTGTGAAGACCTTGACTGGAAAGACGATCACCTTGGAAGTGGAAGCCTCCGACACAATTGAGAACGTGAAAGCAAAGATTCAAGACAAAGAGGGAATTCCTCCAGATCAACAGCGTCTTATCTTCGCAGGTACTATTACTGATACTTCAGCTTTGGTCAGTGGTTATTAATAATGTATTAGGGATTCCAATAGGTTTTACCTATGCGCACACTAAAGAAATCCAATTTATTTGGTGCTCTTTTGCAGAATCCTAGAATAACTGATTGTGTGGCGCTTCCGCTACTTGAAGATGCCCGATTGGTGCGGCATATTCCTTATCCTGTTATAGTTCCGTCGGAACCATGATTATTAGGAGAAACCATGCTGTGGACAAACCTAAGCATAATTGTACTTTGAGTTTCTACTTACTACCAGGTTTTTACATTTTCTTTTTAGGAAAACAGCTCGAAGATGGCCGCACTTTGTCTGACTACAACATCCAGAAGGAATCTACTCTTCATCTCGTTCTTCGTCTCCGCGGTGGAATGCAAATCTTCGTCAAGACACTCACTGGAAAGACTATCACTTTGGAGGTCGAAGCATCTGACACCATCGAGAACGTCAAGGCCAAGATCCAGGACAAAGAAGGAATTCCACCAGACCAACAACGTTTGATCTTCGCAGGTGAATTTTTGTGGATTTGGTCATGGGCTTATTATTAGTACAATTTGTTTGGGCGTTGTTGAGCTAATAATTGTCATTCTTTTTAGGAAAACAACTCGAAGATGGCCGCACACTTTCCGATTACAATATCCAAAAGGAATCGACTCTTCACCTTGTGCTTCGTCTTCGAGGAGGAATGCAAATCTTTGTGAAGACACTCACCGGAAAGACGATCACCTTGGAAGTCGAGGCTTCGGATACGATTGAAAATGTCAAAGCCAAGATTCAAGACAAGGAAGGAATCCCACCAGATCAACAGCGGTTGATTTTTGCCGGTACTGTTTTAGATTCTATTCTTGTTATCAAACATCTGAACAAATTTTACATCAATTTATTTAGGCAAACAACTTGAAGATGGGCGTACGTTGTCCGACTACAACATCCAAAAGGAAAGCACGCTCCATCTTGTGCTTCGCCTTCGAGGAGGAATGCAAATCTTTGTGAAAACTTTGACCGGCAAGACAATCACTTTGGAAGTTGAGGCTTCGGATACGATCGAGAACGTGAAGGCCAAGATTCAAGACAAGGAGGGAATTCCACCAGATCAACAGCGTCTTATCTTTGCAGGTACTATTATTGATACTTCAGCTTTGGTCAGTGGTTAGTAATAATGTATTATGGATTCCAATAGGTTTTACCTATGCGCACACGAAAGAAATCCAATTTATTTGGTGCTCTTTTGCAGAATCCTAGAATGACTGGTTGTGTGGCACTTCCGCTACTTGAAGATGCCCGATTAGTGCGGCATATTCCTTATCCTGTTATAGTTCCGTCGGAACCATGATTATTAGGAGAAACCATGCTGTGAACAAACCTAAGAATAGGCGTACATTTGGTTTTGATATACTTACTATAAAAATTCTTACATTTTCGGTTTAGGCAAGCAATTGGAAGACGGACGAACTCTTTCGGACTACAATATCCAGAAGGAATCAACTCTTCACCTTGTGCTTCGTCTTCGAGGAGGAATGCAAATCTTTGTGAAGACCTTGACTGGAAAGACGATCACCTTGGAAGTGGAAGCCTCCGACACAATTGAGAACGTGAAAGCAAAGATTCAAGACAAAGAGGGAATTCCTCCAGATCAACAGCGTCTTATCTTCGCAGGTATGCATTCACAATTTGTTTGGACAATTATGTTCCTTTTTTTAGGCAAACAGCTCGAAGATGGTCGCACCTTGTCCGATTACAACATTCAAAAGGAGTCAACCCTTCATCTCGTTCTTCGTCTTCGTGGTGGCCAATAGGTCAAGATGTTCAATGCTCTTGTTATTTATTTTCGATGCATAGCCCTTTTTTAAACTAATTCTGTTTATTGTATTTCGTGAATAAAAGTGGCTTTTATACTTGACTCTAAATAAAGTGCAAATGCGCTTCAAGCGGAACCATCAGCAGGATCATCTTACAGTTTTATAAGACTTTAAACGAAGTGTCCTTTGTCGCACTAAAACTAATGCTGGTGGTTTTCTAGACTTTGATCAACGGCATGACTGCCTGATCCACCAATTAAATCAAAAGTATCTTGACCTCTACCGCGTATTAACTAACAACGCATTTTTCCTGCTTGGTAGAGTTGTTTCTACAGAGAAAGGTGCGATTGCTTTACAAATAAACAATTAAATATTCCCTCCCACTGACCAAAGTACCAAAGTCTACGTCGCTCAGTTTTTAAAATTTCACATAGAAACGATTTCTGCTTTAACTCTGCTTTGGCAAAAAGGTTAATGCAAATTCCACCTTACTGCATATTTTGTTTAAAAACTTAAACGAAAGCTATATTTCCCTATAAATCCCCCCTCTATCCAATTCATTCAATGATTTCCCCAAATCGATTAAAATTTCATCTCTTCACAAACTTCTTATTCACGAGGCTTTAAAACTATTAAAAGTCAGCCGGACTTTTTGATTTTACATCCTGACTAATCATTTCTGAAAAGGCACAAAAAGTGTGCATGGATTTTCGCTTGTGTTGCCAATGATTTCTTAAAAACAACTGCTACAAAAGCTGTCGAAATAATTATCCTCAAGAGTAAGCCCGGAAATCCATTCTACAAACCAACCAGAAGGCGTCTATCAAGGAATTGTTTCGATTGATCATCGATATTCAAAGCTTTTCTCGTTTTGTGTATTCCCTCGCACGTTTATTCAGACGATTCCCAAACACGAAAAAGTACTCATCGAATATTTTGGTGCCTTTTTCTCAAAGAGCTTCTCTTTTCGCGGGTTTCGTATTTGAATCGAAACATCGAATCATCGAACAAACGAAACCTCAAATCAGTGATATCTGCTGAAAATCGACATTTTTTTTGCGTCAAATGGCTTGAGAAATGTGATCTAAGCTCTGTGAGCTCTGTGATCGGTGAGTGATTCCGATTTCAAGAATGGTATAGTGTGGTGGAAAAGGGAAATATCGAATTTACGGCGAAAACCGAGAGTAACTTCATTGAGATTTTTGATGACTCGATCATTTCCAAGTGAATGTCCAAGATTCTGCCATAAATTTAACCTATACTGGCTTTTTCATGAAGAACTTGAAATAAGCTTTCTGGAAATGTGGGAGTTGAATCTTTTTGACTTTTATTGCTTTTCTTAGGCAAAACAAGTCATTCTTAATAAAATCATCGATTGTTGAGAACGATGGTGAAAATGATGGAGAAAAAAAAATGAGACTTTTGCTTTTCCATCGGCACTTTGCAAAAGCTTACTTCAAGTTCATTTCCTTCTAGATTCAACTTTAAGTGAGTGTCCTATATTTGACTTTATCTATTAGGTTGATGCAAAAGTCTTTTTCATTTTTTTCGTCTGCCGTTTCAAGCCAACAAATGCACGAATTAAACTACGGTTGATTTCATTAGAAAAACCAATTATTTTTCTGCAAAATAACATTAAAACGGGTCTAAAAATATTTAATGCCTGGATTTTCTTGAGAGTATGAAGTCGGGTAGTCAAAAAGGGCTAACTCGATGTTGCGGTTTAGACACCTTAGCTAAAGAAAACCTATCTTCGTGTCAATAGATAAAAGATAGAGAAAAAAAACGTTTGATATTTCGCCAAAATTTCAGAGAAATTCATTCAGCCAATTTTTCCGTAGAGTTTTTTATAGATTTTTACGAAAAAGGCGTTTTTCACTCTCGAATTTGCTTGAAAGTGAACCGAAATTCATTTAAAAAGATGCAAATTGAACAAAAAAACACTTTTTTTATAGAGCAAACTATAGATTAATTGGTGAATTTGTTACTTTTTAACAGAAGTACGAAAAAAATGAAAAAGACTTTTGCATCAACCTAATATGATATCGTTTTTACATTTTTTTCCTTATTAGTTTTCTCTAAACTAGAGCCCTCTACAAATCATCCAAAAACTCTTGGAATTTAAAGAGTTTAGGAGTGATTTTGAAAACTAGAAGAGCTCTTTAGAGGGGATGAAATAGAAACGATCGGCACTTATGGACTGTACTCCCGCGGTGAATCAACAGTGCTTTTACCCCTCGCACGAATAGACAAAAATTTGCATTGATAAGATTTTCTTGCGCTTAAAACCTTAATTGCTGCCTGCAGGGGTATAACCCAGAAGTATCGAAAAATATTAAATTTTTACGATATTTTAGACTGAAATTTTGTCTCTAATCGCTGTCAATCCTAGAAAACGCAGATTTCTAAATCATAAATTTTTATTATAAAGTTGAATCGAGACTAATCAAGACAGGGAAGAATAGAAACAAAAACAAAGGTAAAGGCACAAAAATACATAAAATACTACTTTAACCGCTAAGCAAAGCTAGCTTAAAATGTTTGTCTGTTAAAATCCTGCGCAAAGTGAACACCATTCCAAAATTATGGCGTCATTGCTAAATTGATCGATAACAAAAGGAAACTGCAAAAGATCCTGAAACCCTTAAAAAAGTATTTCCCACTGACAATTCTTTTATACACCACGATTTATTCGCATTAGTTAACTAAAAGCATTTGAATCCAAAAAAGTGCATTACCCATAAAATAAAATAATAAGCGGAAATGTCACACGTAAAGAATATAAATGAAAGTTATAGTAAGTTATAGTAAGGAACACATTAAAGAGCTGATTGACTAGTTTATCACAAAAATGAACCGAGAATTGAAATCATTGTAATATAACGTTGAAAAACAAAGTATAGGCAGTATTTTTCAATCTACAATAAATAAAATTAGCTAAGATGTTCAATTTTATACAAGTGTGAACCCGGAAGTGTGTTCCAATGAGATTCGAAGTCGTCTAAAATAAAAGAGAATGTTTAAACGAAAAAAACCTTAAGTATTCTTTCTACTGAAATTTGAAGTGGAGATAATTTCACAATTTTCATTAAACCAAACACCTACCTGAGCATTTCTGTCTTGTTGTTGATATTTGGCAGGTCCAGAATGTTAGCACAGGTGTGAGCAACGGGAAGCGCGGTGGGAGAACTCGGTTGAAACTTGACTTTCAGTTCTTTCATGCCTGAAATTGTGAAATCTTGTATGAAAACGAGTATTGCTTAGATGACAAATACAAAATTTCAAACCCTACCTTTCACTGGCAATCTTGTGGTTCCGGACAAAAATTGAAGGAATTTCTTTCTTTCCTCTTGATTCAATTCTTGAAAAGCTTCCCAGAAAGCGAGAATTGCCGGGTGCGAAGCATGATAGACACCATCGTATTGAACAATCTAAAGCATCAGTAATGTAAAATTGTCGCAACCAATCTAATATAAGACAAGTCAAGTCTGGCCTCAAACAGATTATCACAGCGCAAACCTCTCTGAATTCAGTCCAATCATAATTCTCACTTCCCGACACCAATTCCATCAATTCTCGTGGTTGAAAAAGGTTGACAAGCCTAACATTGAGCAATGATAACAATTAAAACCAAATACACTTACCGTGACTTCATGACGGCCGTGAAACCTTGCCGAAAGTATTCAAATTGTTTCCCGATTTCTCCATTTACACCTCCCTCAAGTCGAGATTTCACGTACAACTAAACGATTTAATAACTCCAATAATAGGCTTAGGAATTTATAGAGCAAAATTCACCCACTTCCACATATTCTTGCTTATTTTGTTGATTCACTGGGATATCCTAAATTAGCAGCGTTATGAATGGCTTTATGAATTAGGTAAACTTTTCCGCCTGGCTTCAATTCGATTTCGGTGGGATGTCCGTAAACCAAATGAGTAATTGAGAACATCAAATCGAACACGTCTTCCATATTATCCTCTGGAAATTTAAAATTTAGTTGAATATGCAAAATGAAAATGATATGATCTTAGAGCTATTCTTGTTTAAAATAAGCCATCCGCTTTTAAGTTTACCTTCATAATCGAGTAGTGACTGTAATCCTTTGCCTTCGGTTGGATGCAACTCGCAAAAGTCGTCAAGACCAACTTTTTGTTTTAATAACAGCTAAAAAGAGAGGTTGATGTAACTTTTATATATATTTACTTTATACAAGGCAAGTGGAAACGGGAAATCGACAAGTACATTGTTGTAGACGGCCAAAGCAGTAAGGGTTCCTACCTAAAAATAAAATGATTAAACAGGTGTGATTTAAATCAACCATACCATCTTAAACTCATGCGACTCCGACGTGTTTCCACTAAACCAAACAAGATGAGATTCAGAGTCTTCGTTGAACATCCCATACCTAAAATTGAAAAATTTATGTTTTAGAATTAGAAGTAGGAGCAGTAAAACTTACTCGGGTTGTAAAATTTGTTGAAAAAGAAGCATGAAGTATTCTTTTCGAATTCCTCCACCGTCTTCCCCCTCTTCGCCGGCAAATTCGACTCGGAGTGGTTTTTGAAGAGTTTCCAGTGGAACTAAACAAACTCTAATATCTTATGCTAAATTTAGTAAACCTTGTGGCAAAATTGTGACTGTATCTTCAACGATGTGTTTCCTGCGTACCCGATAGTGGAACATTGGATTTTGCACGAGCACCTGATGACCAAACAAGTTCACATACGAATTGCTCACCATCACCTAAATGCGCCAATGTTTTTATTCCTTTAAGGCACCCATGCCTGTTGCCTCAATGACGCATCGACATGTAAAAGATCTCCCTTCGCCGGACCATTAAGAATAAATGGGAAATCAGACCAAAAATGTTCGCCTGATCGACCCTAAAAAAAAAATTACATGGCCGTTTTATTCTCCAACTTGTTGATTATAAGCCGTCCATCGACAATAATCCATCTTGAGGTCAACCTTTTCGCTAAGAATGTCCACGTAAAAGCTCTCGAATGGAATTTTGTTGATTGAACTAAAATATCGAACATTATTGCTAAAGAGGCTAAAGGGGCTTGTAGTTTACCTGTTCAATTTATTGAGCCGAGTCAACACCTCAAGGAGTGGCAAATTTCTCGTAATGTCCGGATTTCTCTAAAGTAAAAGCGTGACCAAATATCTATTTTTTTTCTTACTTCCAACGATTTGCTAACTGCGGCCACAAGTCCGCTGACGATTCGATTAAAGTGACGCACCGGCACGAGTTTCCACCACTTTTCTAAAATTTTCAGTAAATTTCATGTGACATTGAACGAAACCAAGTGTATCCTGTTGCGCTGGTTGAAGTTGTTTGAAGGCTTTTGATAAAGGAATGTGCAATCGCTCAATCACATCTTTGTTCAAATTCGATACAAAGGAGTTTAACCTAATTCTGATATTGAAATTTTGTTATAGATAGCATACCATGGCAAAATTAGAAATCCTCTCAAACACTCATCGGAAATAAAAGTTTTCGGATAAAAGTCCTTGCCAAAGAAAGATTCTTTGCAACCGTCAACGATCTACAACATAAATTAGAATCGTTTATTTTTAAAAGTTTACCAATTCCGAAAATTGTTTCGAGTCCGAACTTTGCCCAAGTAAATTCATCGCATCCATTACATCGTCCAAGTTGACTCCGTGATTTTTCTCGTCAATCTTTAAAATTGTCATTTAAAAAGGTTAGCTTAAGACTAACTTTGTATCGCCGTTCATCCTCATATAAAAATGAGCCATTCAAAAGGGAAAGCGACGAAAAGGCAACTTCGAGATCACTAAAACAAAAAATATCCTAAAATTGATCAACCTTACCCAATAAGGTCCATTTTTTCGCGCCGAGAAAGGTAATCGGCAATTCGCGCTTTAGACAAGAGCATTGGATAGCGGAGAATCGCTGAATGTCCAGGGTGAAGATCCTGAAGTAAATATGTAAAATTTGTTTAGACAAGCAAAACAACCAATAGTCCGGCCGTTCTCACAATAAATGTGTGATCCCATCCAGTAAAAATTGCCGTAACTTGGTCACAATTCTCTAGCGATGAAGGAGTTAGCTAAATGTGATAATCATACTGTTTTCCATGATAAAATCAATACCTGCTTCTGCGAGGTCCCATTCCCGAGTTGCCCAGATGAGTTGAGACCAAACGTGTAGACGCGGCCTTTTACAACCGCAATCGTATGACATCTACACAGAAAAATTCAATGTTTCAATGTTTCAAGATTCTTAAATGACGACTACTTTATAGCAACTTTGAAACGATACCTTCCAGCAGCTACTCTCGTCACTTTTGATCCCATCAAATCGTCGACCACACAAGGAACAGAAGACATTGTCTGAAGAGATAAACGTTGCCCACAACCGAGTTGCCCAAACGAGTTCGACCCAAACGTGAAAAGTTGCCCATCTCTAAAAAAGGTACATTAGAAAAACTTTAAAATCAATAGATACTTTTAAGAGTTAACAACGTGCATTCTTGCACAACAGAACGTGACTAGTTTCCTTTACATAAATAAACTAGCATCGGAAGTCATTTTTACATCTAATTCCTCGTGATTTTGCATTTATCCGTCATTTATAAGGAAACGAAATCCACGGTGAATCATCATTCCTTTTTCTCATCGACTCGACTTCTCGCAATGGCAGTCATCGACGCACAAGCTCCTCAACCAACGCAACCATCGCAACAATCGACCGATGCCCCACAGCCATCTCTTATCGCCGCTCCCACGCAGGCATTGTGTACGGGTTTTTCTTATTAAATTTGCTTTTATTTACTTTTTGTGTTTTGCCTTACTTTCTTTCATTATTGCAAACCTCTAAGTTTTATTTATTAAATTCGTTCCGCATTTTTTTGTTAAACTTGATTTAAAACCGGTCGTTTTTTGAACATGGAGCGTTTGTATTTGGCTTTTAAATTATAAGTTGCCGTTATCAACTAATCCATTAAATTGTTTTTAGCTCAATCGGATCTGCCCGTCACGGTGACCAGCCTCGCACACAAGTACCGTGCCGAATTCGAACAAACATTGGACGGCCTTCGACAGCGGGCACTCAAACTTCAGGTATTGTTTTTGTACATGTTATTTTTAAGGTTTATGGCTTTCTCATTGCGTTTTCTTTAGGAACAAGCCCCGGAGCTCATCAGCCAGACGCAAGCCAACATCGAGCCGTACAAGAAGGACTTCGTGGACACCGTGCAAGCACTAGGTGAAGTGGTTACTCCACCGCTAACCATCCTCCAGGTTTGTTCTAGCATATTCTCTGTTGTGGTAACATATTCTCTTTAGACCCTTTCGTGGAGTGCCGTGCTCGTGTTGGCATCAACCATTGCTTCCTACGCGTCAGCCTATGTTTTTGCCCCAATTCTCTCTTTGGCTATTGGTGGATTTGGTGCTTTGGGCCTTGCTTTGGCGGCAGTACCCATGTACACCGCGTGGACCATTCAAGAGGTTTGTAAGCTAGTTATTCTCTAATTTCTTCAATATAGGATTTGGCTGCAAAGGCAACCGACATGGTCATCCGTTTCCACCTTCTCGCCGCGGCACTCGTTGAAGGATTGCTCGTCGGACTTTTACTTCAGGTATCATTGTATTTACTTTAATTGTTTACCAAGTTTTTCTTTTAGAACTCCTATCTTTCGGGTGCTCCATTGGCCGATGTTCTCTTGGCAATTACTGCTGTTGCTTATCCATTCGCCGCCGACAAGGTCGGCCACAATCGTCAGGTAGATTCTTTATTTTCAAATGATTCCTTGGCTTCAAAACGTAGGGTTCTTATTTTGCAAAACACTTGCACCGCACCTTTCAACTCCACTAGAATAATACATGTTTTATTTAGATGCTATTGGGCGCATCGGTGGGCACTTCGGTTGGTGTGACGCTTTTGCTGGGACTTCTTTCGGGATACTTCACCTTGCCCTATTTGGTCCTCACACTTCTCTACGGAGCAATCACCGCCGTCACCCTTCAATACATCTACAAGAATGTCACCTCCACTTCGGTAAGGTTTTGTCTAACTTTGCCTAACTTCTTTGCTTTTCATGGTATCACTTCTATTTTCTATTTTAGGCGCCCACATACACTTATCAATTGGCACTCCTCGTCGCGTTCACTGCCGCCAATCTTGGTGCCCATCTGGTCTTTGGAATGAGCAGTGCTGCCTATTCGCAATACAAGCAAAGCAGCAACTAAAGCAACCGGGTATGTAAATTTTCGCTCAAATGGGTATTCTGATTTTTGTTATTTAGTACCAAAATGCGCCACTTCCGAGCTCTGCCTTTCTACCTAAGCATCACTCGCCGCAAACTTCCCCATCTTTTCGAGTATTTGGCGAATAAACACTTTTGGTACAAAAATATTTTGTTTAAATCATATGCTTATGCTTGATTCTATGAATTGAACACAGAAACGCACTTTGTTAAAAGAACGGTGTGTGCATCTCCGCAAGAAACGTCGACGACACCCATACTGCTGATGTTTAGTAAAAGACCTGGCGTGCCCCGTCCTAAACACTCATTTGATTTACTTATTAAGGAAGAAACTCTTACTTGTCTGATCTCCAGTGCCAAGTTGTCCGCAATCGTTTTGACCCCAAGTGAAGACGGAACCGCTGGATGAAAGCGCCACCCAATGTCTTCCACCGGCGGCAACTAAAAAAAGTAGATGAGATAGATTGTCCTTGGTATCCAGGCTTCATATCCCTTTTCTTTGCAAATGTAAGAGCTTAACCTACTTCTAACTATCGGAACCCCAATTAGATCGGTTATTTGAGTGGGTTTGTGGATCGTCGCACCGTCATATTGAAGGCCGCAAACATAAACATTTCCATCTAAAGATGAATGTCAACAACAAAAAAATTACAATTACTTTGTGCAAGAAAGATTGTGTGGTCGGGACCGCAAGCGACTTGACAAATTTGAGTGTTGAATTCGACCCGTCTAAACAAAATTCGACTTTAAATGTCAAAAATCGCAAACTTTGGTTTCTCCACAGTTCCTTTATCGTTGAGCCCGAGTTGACCTGATATATTATTTCCCCAGGAGAAAACTCGACCATCGTCAGTCACGCAAACACTGTGCTCTCGGCCACAAGCAACCTTGAAATTAAGCAATGTAAGACTTAAAAAATAGTTAATAAACCTCTATAATTGGACTACCAATCGAGTATTCAACTGGGTATATTGTCAAGCTTCCCTCGCCGACTCGCCCTCGTCCAATTTGCCCAAATCCGTTGTGCCCCACTGACCTAATATCAAACGTTTATAATGAGCCTTTTGCATTTTGCAAATCTCCAAAACGATATCGAATACCGACCACATTTTCCCATCCTCAGCCAAGATTATCGTATGTTTTTCGCCACAAGCCACCTGTTTAACAGAAGCACCCTCGTTTGCACATTGAGGAACACCCACTAAATGAAAAGATACCATAAGAAATAAATTAGATTTTTTTAATAAAAAGCTAACAACTGTAATCACCAATATGTTCGGGCATTCGAACGCATCCATGATCGATATTCGGCCGAATCCCCAACTGACCCTCGTTCGCTAGCCCGAAACCCAAAAGCTCTCGTCGCATCACGATCGACTGGTGAATTGATGGTGGTTTTTGCGAAGGAAGTGTTATATCTGAACAATAAAGCAACAATTTTTGTGAATTACAAAATTTTTAGACTGATTCAGATTTTACCGAGCTTTACGGGGAACAATATTTTCACCATCACCCAAGTAAAAAGTGTTTTAGTGTGCTCAAACCAAGGGTTTTAGCAGTGAAACAAAAGCGAAATTAAAGATCAAAAAGGCTTTCAGTGAGTTTTACAAAAATTCTTCATTATTAGACCAGTCATCTCAGACCAAACCAGATCAGTCAGAATCACATTATGTGAAAACATGGATGATTAAGATAGATTGACGTTGGCAAAACAAGGAAAATGTCCTAAAGCACTTTACTGTTAGTCATCATCAAGCTAGCTCACTTTTATAGCCGAACCGGCGAAGTTTGGTTGTGTTTTAAACGAGATAAAGATATTGGTACGTGCCCGAAGCCGACGAAGAGTAATATCTGGGTCGCCCGGCTGCCATCAATGCTCGAACCGACGGTGTTGGCGATTTTTCTGGCTCGTTGACGCCTTTGAAACAGGAGGCGATGAACTTTTGTGCCGGTTGAGTGGGAGATTGGATAGTCTAAACACACCGGTGCATTGGGTGAGACTATGAAATGTTAGTGAATGTAGCAAGTCTCTGGTAATATCTGTAATAGAAAACAATTTGCTTTATGAGATAGAAAGAAATACTTGGAAAAAGAACAAGACCATGCCACGGAGTGTCTTTTTACGACACTACGATTAATATCTTGCAGATACTACGGTAAGTGTTCCCACCTCCAGAATTTCTTCATTCTCCTCTTTTTCACCAGTGCAACAACATCGAGAAAAAAACATCTAAAAGGGCAAAGCGTGAACATAAATGAGAGGTTAGTTAGGCATTCAGCATTAGTAGTTGAAAATAAAAAAAACTCAAGGCCATGCAATTTTACTAAAGCGTTAGTGAGCACTCATTTCTTGATCGGTGACTTCTCCAAAATCATTTCAAAATCTGAATCAGCCCAAAATCGAAGAAACCCACGAAAAGTATGATTTCAAGTATTTTAACAGCGCATAAAAGCCATTGTGCTTTAAAAAGATTTATTGAATAACAAACAAATCATAGAACAACAATCAACTGGAAAAAAACCAACAATAACAAGGGAGAATTTGAAGTCATTTGAGTTTCTGCTTACAAGAAGTGTAAATATAAAAACTACAATAAGAGACAAAATTATGGATCAACTTTTACTTTTTTGGGCGATGGAGCTTCATCTTTTGTATCATCGGCCGCTGGCTCGATTTTGTGCCCATTCGAAGTCCCGTTACTCTAAATTTCCATCTTGATCGAAATTCTAAAGTTTTTTTGCCTAAAGCCTTCCAAAATTAGCCCATACCTTCTCCTGTTCTTCATCATTTCCTTCCCCCGTGTTTTGTTGCGCATTTCTCCCTGCTATCGCCTAAAACTCACTTAAAAAGGTAAAAGTTCACGGTAAAAAACCTTTTCTCGGCGTTTATTCCGCATCAAATTCTCGATAACCTCCGTGTTTTCGCCCAACATTCTCAGAAGATGGATCTTTTCTTCCTTTGAAATGTATGGAGCACACGTTTTTTGACCAATCTGAAAAGTGTGAGCATTAACAACAAACTAAATGGCGTTCTTTATTCTAATTAACTAAAGTTTACAAAGATTTGTCACCTCAAGATGTGCATTATGTGCCATGCAAAAAGTGTTTTGGAATTTTTGAGCAAACTCTATGCAGTACCCACCCAACAGCAAACTGGATCTTCTTTATTAAAATAAGCGACAAGACTTCCACTGACGAAACTTCGCATCTCTTCGGCACTGTCGAGTAACTCAAGTGGCACCAGACTTTCCTCGTGCCGAAGAATTGTCAGCATATCCTTTTCAGAAATTTTCAACTAAATAAAAGAAACTAGTGAGAAGTGGGTAAACACTTACGACTTGTTTTGACATATATGAAAGAATCGTCCTAATACCTTCTTGAGAGACTCGAAATTTGGCCGATTCAACCTAAAAAGAACTAGGTAATTTATTTTTAGCTAATTTTACCTTATTATCATTCCTTCCGAACATTCGCATTCCAGCATTTTGAATGGAAACTTTCTTCATATTCGATTTCTAAAAATCAAAAATCTTAGATGGAAGATTGGTCAAACCAAGAAATTCTTCACAGCATCATTGGCGTAGAAAAGTTGCCGACTATTTTGGTCTTCAAGCATCCGATTGAAGAGATTTTGATAGTGGAAGTCATCCGATATGCCATAGTGGTTTCTAAACCATCACATTATCAAAAAAAATAAAGCTGTATTACTGTAAATCGTGCCAGCGCTCATCGTTTTCTTTGAGGAATGTGAATGGATCATCCTTGTAAAGCTTCTTGCGCCATGTGGCCCCTCTGAAATGATAACTGTATTATTTTTATTCTACCAGATAAATTAGCCAGAACAACATGGGGCAATTACCAGATTTTAACGGTAAATCGTTGCTCCCACTTGCTCCGACCAATTGAGTAAACTTACTTTGCTGTCGTTTCTCGTTCTCGCACAAATGTGAACTCCTCCACTTTTTCAAGAAGGGCAACAAAGAAGCCACCAGTATCTTGTAAATGCGGTACGATACGCATTCTAAAAGCATTCTCCATATCATCACTTTTGGATTAGAAACTTACGTATAGTCAAGATGCATTTCTTTAGCCTCTTCTTCGCTCGGTGGAAACATTGATTTACAGAATGGCCTCTTCAATTCTTCAGGCACTTCTTCAAATGAGTTGATTAACTTCATGTCACGAGTGAACACCTATAATTTATTGATTTGAGATACTGATAATATATAACCTTCCAATTGTTGACACCCCGAAGAGCTTTAAGTTTTGGCAGCAATGGATGAGCATCGACGAGTTTCAAAGCTCCGTTGGCTTCTCGCAAAAGTTGTGCTACAACGGCCTCGTCCTCGATGGGGTTCATTGAACAAGTCGAGTAGACCTAAAATATTTTACTAGGATCTGTACTAACAGTAAGGTCTATAAGCAATCTTTACCAGTTGTCCTCCAATAGCCAACTGTTCAACACCACGGCGAGCAATACTCAGCTGTAGCCTGTGGAGGCCAATTCCTTAAAAATAAACCCATTTATGTAGTAACACTTTCCCCTACCTTCTTGGGGTGACCACTTCTCCCAAATATCCGGATTCTTGCGAACAGTTCCATCGCCACTAAAAATGCACATGTAGACAATTACTTTGTTTGTTGTAAACCTGCAAATGACATCGCACAGAACACGATCGAATTTTAGCACCTTGCCATCCTAAAACACAAGTATTCAGCCATTAATTTTCGTTTAAATGGTGAATGAATGTACTAGTCTAAAAGGTACCAGTTCCATGTCAGGAAGCCTTGTGGCATCTTCATTGATCACCACCGTATTCGCATTTTTCATCCGTTTTAATGTTTGATGAATAAGCATGTAGCATCGCTTTTTATCAACATCGTTCGCAACAATCATTCCAGCTAAATTAGATCGGTAAGCCCTTCTACATGCACAAAAGCTCACGTGGATTCAAGTCATCTTCATGCATGATCTCTATTAGTTGCATCGTCTTGCTTCCAGGCGCAGCACACATGTCAAGCACTGTAAATATGAGCACTAGTTATTAAGTTATTAGGAGACTTGCCGAAATGCTCCTTTGATGGATTCAGCAACAATGGAGGAATCATGCTCACAGTCTCCTGTCGACTAATAGACCCAAGCTCGGCTTCAGTTACCTAAATGTATGTTATTACCGGAACCTAAAAGGGTCCTCACCAAGAAGTTATGTAATTCCGCAAGAATTGGATGGCTTCGGACCTCGGTCCGCGACATCCTTGTCTGATAGACACCTGGGTACCATGGAAGTTCCTAAACATTGGTAGTTATGATATTTTGATCTCGTAAATGCAGAAAAGTGCTTAACGTAGCTTTAGGTCTACTATTTTAACCACTTTTTTTTACCTTTTTGCGTGACTAGAATATTTCGCAAAACGTACCACAGGAGCAAAAACAGAAGCATCACTTGATTCGCGAATCTTCTGAAAAAAGCGAGTCTCCATCTCCTTAATCAATTGCTCTCGATCTCTAAATTTTGTTGAAGAACGAGTTAATTCGTTTCCAATACTTGTGACATCCTTGAACACGGAATGATGACGGGAGATCCCTTCGCAAATGTTGCACAAACGAGTCCCATTCATCTTCGGGAAAAAGAGCTTGAGCCTAAAAGAGCGAACACATGAATGAGCACCGGTTAATTGTCCATCCGATCTTATTCTTATAACTTAAAAAAACCCTACCTTATAGAAATTCCAATATTTCTCATTGGTTTTCTCGACTGGCACATAGTTATCGGTGCGCTAAAGCCAAATTAGTATTCGAGGCTTTAAAAATCTCGTACGTTGCCGTTGCTTTTCGATCGATTTTGGTGTTTCTTGCTGTTATTCTTCTTTTTACCCATTGCACGAGCTAATCTAGATCAGTTTATGATTGTTTTCTTGCTAAATTTTTTGAGTAATCAATGAGAAACAGTTATTTGCAATAATACATTAGGCTTGAAGTTCCGATAGTTCATAAATTGAATATTTGCAAAGATTTATTTTCCAAGGCCTGGAAAAAACTTTATCATTAACACTTTAAATGAGTACTTAAAACGTGATTGGGAGAGGAAAAGAAGATGAAATATATGAGACCGAAATAATTGGTCACCGGAATAGAAAATACAACTGAAATTGGTTGAACACAAGGCGGGCAAGACTAATATATAAACTACTAGCAAGCTAAACTACAACAATACAATAGCGATAATAAATTGTTAAAAAAGCCAACTACGCTACAGTTCTCAAAAAAGCGATGCAGATCGGGAAAGAGACTGTTTAATAAAAAAT
The DNA here is from genome assembly GCA_958450365.1 of Mesorhabditis belari. NCBI lineage: Eukaryota > Metazoa > Nematoda > Chromadorea > Rhabditida > Rhabditidae > Mesorhabditis > Mesorhabditis belari. The sequence continues at coordinate 799,087 of CAUEEP010000934.1, read as the reverse complement.
TCCACAGCAATTAAACAGCAAACCAAAAAGTATCACAGTCAAAAAGAATATCCTTTATGTGGTTCACTTTCCCAATCGGTGCCACATCAAATAGGATCTGTAAAAAGATTACTCTTTGCAAGATTATTTTAATTTTACCTATAACTTTTCGTTCCGTAGCTCGCTTTTCAGAGATTCGAATCGGTTGGCATCGTACTTGTCGGCTGACGTAATCAATTGAAAAGCTGAGATGATTTATACCTCCTAAACATGCATGGTTTTTAAGGAAAGGAAAATTCTGACCAAATGTTTCCACGTCCAAAAAAACGATGTAGAATAGTGGAGAATGGGTTTCTAGAATTAATTTTTAGAAGAAGATTGACAAAATGTTTAACATACAGATCAATCAGGGGCCTTGTGAAAGAAGAAGTTTTTCCATGTCATTTTCAATGTCCTGGCTAAGACCAATTTGTGGACCAAGTTGTGAAAGGCCACCAACAGCATCGTCTTGGCTCACCTAAAGGAATCATTTTTCGAATAAACACTTAAGCGCTACCATCTGTGATTGTCCGTCTCTTCCATATCCAGGTGTTTGATGCCACTGTTGTGATTGGGATTGCAAGGTGTCTTGCGAGGCCCACGGTTGATCACCTTATAACAAAAATAGGAGTAATAAATAACCACACACCATAGAAATCCTGACTATTTTGCGAAACATAGGTGTCGGTAAGAGAGGCCGCAGAAGAAACAAGTCCGGAAGATGGCCCAACTGGTGGCCAAGCGGCGTTTCCTTTGACGCCACGGCTCTTGCCGCCTAAACACAAGGTCTAAAAAAATTTTTAAAGAACCTACGGGTATATGGGGTGTTTGCATTTGATTGAGAAGCGGCCGTATTTCCTCCAAGGTTCACCATATGTAGTGGAACGGGGAGTTGAGCATGCAGGGATCGAAGTGTATTCTTTGTAACTGTCGCTCCCGGATCAAGAAATGCACCTTAAAACAGTGGCTGTTCACAATTTTGCTTGAAAATTGTACCTTTGTTAACTTCTCCTTTATACTCTCGTAATGTGTACATCTGACGCTGATTCATCGCAGTAAAACGGGCACTCTGGAAGAGTTTAGCGTCAACAAAAGGGATATGCAAACTCACGGGATATGCCGGATTTACAGTTTGAGGTTTCGGTCGTGGTAACTGTACAAGTGATGTTTTCAGATTGTTGAGAGCACCTTCAACAATCAGATTGCGCTCCTAAAACCCATTTTTTTTGTGGACTCAATATTACTAACCTTAAAATGATTCAGCAATTCGTTCCATAGCGGTTCTCTCGCCAAAACTTTCGCGTTTCCGATAATAACCAATCCGTATTTTGCACGGGTGATGGCCACATTCAAACCTACATTGCATAAATTCACGCATTCAAAAAATAACTTACGACGTGGATCATTCAAAAAGCCGATGCCACCAGTTTCATTGGAGCGCACACATGTGACAATGATGACATCCTTTTCTCGCCCCTAAATAAAAGTCTAAATAGAACAACGGTATTTATCAAGCGCGAAGCAAAAAATCACAGTAAATCATACTTGAAAAGCATCAACATTGGCAATTTCCATCTCCTCGTAGATCTTTGAAGGTAGCGAGCCTTGATTATGCATTCTGAATTTTATCGATTGTAAAAGAACAGGACAACCCAAAACGTGTACAACTTACATAGTGCAGTGTACAAGAAAAAGCATGTACAACTTACAATTGAACGATAAACGATCGCTGCCCCTCATATGGAGTGATGATTCCAATTTGTTCGGGTCGCATTCCACCACTAAAGACACGCTGTTGAATGAATTGACATCCCGACATACCGAACTAAGCGACTTGCTAGCTTTTCAACGTTTGCCGCTTCCGTGCGATTAAGAAAAGAAGTTCCCGATGCTGCCATTTCTTCCTAAAGTAGGTATTTGGTTTAGCTATTTAGGAATTGGTTTACTTGTCCATAACAAGTCCAAAACATCATTGGCTTCGTCTGAACAGGCCATTGCCAATCAACACCTCTCATTGTGCGCTCATCTAAAAGATTGACTAAATAATTTAAATCGTTTTCAGACCTTCAGTGACTCCATTTTGAAGCGATCCTTCATAAAAAACACTACTTGGGAATGATGATAAAGACGGGTGCATTCGGTATTGAACCTACAATAGTAAAAATTTAACGTAGGTATATGGAGGAACGGTACTTGTAAACGAATGGGTCGATTCCCAAGTAGTACGAGACGTTCAAAGAGAGATTGCGAAAATCCAGCCATTGCAGCCTAAAAAGTGCCTTTAATGCCGTTTAATCACGTTTAATCAACCTTCTTGCAAAGAACAACGGGTCCCAGTTGACAATGATCTCCGACGAGGATCAATTGGCGAACTCCACGAACAATAGCCGTCAAGACTTCTGGTTCAGTTGCTGAAGTTACAAGTGAACCAACGTATTTATACAACACTCAACACAAATGAATGTTACCTTGCGTTGACTCGTCGACCAACACACATTTAAGTTTCAATCCTTGTAGACGGGGATCAGCGGCAGTGGAACAAGTACAGCAAATCACATCCGCTGCCTAATTCATTTTGATAATTAATGATTGTTTGTTTATCTACCTGCAAGAGCTGACGTTCTTTGATATCCTTTAACTTTCTGTATCGAACTTCATCTTGTGCTGAAAGTTCTCCCATCTCTTGCTAAAGTTGATGATAAAACTCGTTACTTCACTTAAACATTACCTTTAGCTGATGCAATTTTTGCAACTCAGCAGCTCCTTTCAACGATACAAGTTGATTATGTAGTGTGAGCGCTTCCACGGTACTGTCAAGAGTTTCACGACTTTTTGCACACATGCGAATCACCTATATTTATATTAGTTGAAAAGTAGATAGCCTTCAACGCAACCTTCAATCCAGTGCGATGAATTCTTTCCGCCAATTGATCAACAGCAATGTTTGATGGGGCACAAACGAGCACTTGTTGTGGCTGATCTGATGCTGCTTGGGTTACAAGATGATAAATGATCGTTGCGGATGTGACAGTCTAAAGCAACAGTGTAAATAATTTTTCAAACATCAAGCACTTTTCCAGTTCCAGGTGGCCCTTGGATCAGCGAAAGCGGTCTCTCCAAAACGGCCTTCACGGCATGGCTTTGACCTAAAATTTCACCATTTATGTGGAAACCCCCGAGAAAACCTACTGTGATTCAACTCGGGAAGACCTGGAGCAGACAAGCGCCGAGGTGGTTTGACCTAAAACAATAGATCTAATTAAAGACTTTCCCTAAATACCTTGAAGAGAATATCATCGATATCGTGACCCATCAATTTATGGTAGATGTATTGGGAGACCGATTTCTCATCACGCTCCAGAGTTGACAAGGCACTCATCATTCGATCAAAAGAAATCGAATTCCAGACAACCTAAATTTACGTTCTATTTATTTAAAGTTTATTTTTTCAAACCTCACACGTGAAGTTAATTCTTGGGTCAGTTGGCATTTTTTCCTGAATACCGGCTCGCATCTCGATACCAATTTCATCCGAATGATCTGAAATACATAAGCGTTTTCGTTTTTGAATCATTTTACTTACTGTCGGGAACTTTAAACACTTGTCCAACACAGCACCACCATTCTTTGTCAACTGTGAGGCAATGCTTCAACCGGAGCTCGTCACCAATCACCAATTTCATGTCTAAAGTTATGAAATGATCGTTAATGTAAAAAGAAACATACTTCCTTCTTGAAATTTAGGGAGATGAAAGAATGCAAGATGCTTTTTCTTGAGACCGACATCCCAGCGAACCTAAAAAATAAACTTATTGAGCTCATCAGTGACAATCTTATACAGCTTTAATCTCCTAATACAGGCCAATTAAAATATCTTATTAATTGTGAAAGAAACAAACATGTCCGACTGATTGCGTCTGTGATTCTTTCATACGGCGATCAAAATCTGCCTCTGCTTGCACTAGTGGTCCAAAAATACGTCGATAATGATAAGCATCTTCGTACCTAGAAAACAAAGGATATAACAAGCATTGCACTTTACAACGCACCTCAACTGTACAGGATCAGGGTCAGCGCCAAATCCAGGACGGTCCAAATCTTCAAGTCCTGCATTTGGTTTATCTTTCCATAACTCTTCCAATCTGAATAAGAACATAAAGTGAGAGGCAAGAAAAGAAACCGTGCAATTTGAGCTGCTGAAACTTGTGTAGCCCGTTGTTGCAATTGTTGATCAGGTACATCGATTAACCATTTCAATAAGCCTCTCTCATGAATAAGCGGCTTCCATTCCTCGTTCTAAAAATTATTTTTTAAAAAACGTTTCGATATATCTAATAATACCTGCCATCCATTATCCTTAGCTTGTTGTGCACATGGAGAGCGGCCTAAAATTTCAAAAATGTTATCATAAATTAACATCTGTGCTTACACAAAATAACAACGAGAGCATCCGCAGTAGCCGGGATAAAACCCAGCGAGAAAACGTTTTTTGAGCCACACTAAAACAAATCAGGGCATAAATTAAAAACATAACCGTACCTGATAGCACTCCAATTGGGTCTCTCCGAGCAACGAATCTCTATGCAGGCACACCTAAAGCCCGTAAAAAATTTATGTCGAAACTGCATACTTCTTTGTGTTGACTCCGAACAAGATGATGGACTAGATGCGAACCACTCGTTGCTCCTTTTCCGTTACAAAACCAACGGTGGCACTGTGTGCATTGACCAACACATTTTGGACCGTGAATGCCACAGTAGCTAAACGACAAAAAAAGTCAATAACCAACTTAGGCTTGCTTACCGGCAAGCATGATCGGGCAATTCTGTGAGTTGTACGTCCTCCTCGTTGAATTGAATATCGGTGTTGTCATTCGTTTGTTGAGTTCCTTGAAACGGCTGGCTGCCTTGTGAGTTTGCATAGAATTGCGTATTGAAGTCAAATTCCGAGTCCTAAATAATACAATTCAGTTAAATGTTTGAAAAATTCATTACCTGTGAGATGCAAGGAATATCATCGGCTTCACTATCAACAAACGTCAACGATTCGCCACCGGTACCTCCGTAAAAATCATCGAAATCGCTCATCGCTGCTGAAACAAAAAAAAATTGTGCCTGATAGACCTGAACACAATAGAAAAAAGGTAAAAACAAGGCAGAAAAGCGTTTATATAATTTTTAAGCTGGGTTATTAGTAAACTACTCCGACTCTTTTGATATGGCAGTCATTGAAAGTAAAAGGAATAAAATCCTATTAGTAAAAATTCTCTGGCGTAAGGTAAAATAAGAAAAAGCGCGACCCATGATGAATTACGCAAGAGACAAAAAGAGCACGTCTTTTTAAAGGTCATTTGAAGCAAAGCGTACGTTTTGCCCGTGCCCCCAGAGTCTTTTCGATATTTCTCAAGGATTTCATTTTGAACGTGTGAGACTGGGAAAACGCAAAGGCACTATTCTTTGCATCTCAAAGTAGAACTTTTAAAATAGCAATAAAAAGTCAGCAAAAACCGTAAGTTCATGTACCAGTCAGCTAAAAATTCGTAGATTATTGTACGCCACTTTGACATTGATTCAAATTTATTCCGATTGAAACTAAGAAAACACAAAGACAATTCAGGCAGTAGTCACTTTTGACAAGTCAAATTTAATTAGAAAGAATACAGACAAACGAATCCTGGGGACAAAATCTGCAAAAAGTCGACTAACGCCTACGAAAAAGCAAGTATACTATGCCAATCTAAAGTAACACAAAAACATACAACTGACGATCAAAAGAGATAAGGCAGAAAGAACACACTAAGAAAGACTGCAATACATGCAAATATTAAAGTTCAGATTTGCGATGATTGAGGCTTCGCTTTGAGAGAACTGACTCCGCTTGACCATGCCACTTGTCCGCTGGTGCTTGAAACTTCCGATTTGGTGGTCCCATTCGTTTTTGCCATCAATCGTTCGATCATTCCCTCGGCGTATTTGAGACGCGATCGCAAATCAACATCGAATCCATGTCTAAATATAAAAATTTCCAGGTCTCAAAAATCATGCGTACGTTTCAAGTAACTCCAATTTGAAGGTGCGCAGCTTCTTCTCGCGATCAATAAACGTGACGGCGCCAAGATGTGGGCATAAGATGAGCTTGGTGTGATCGTTGAAGAAATTGATCTGTAGCGTGCCATTTGTGAGGTGCAAAACGATCGCTGAGCCAGTGCGGAACCAACTGCGAAGACATGGGAGACGAGCCAGCTCATCACCTTCCTAAAATAAAGCATTATTTATAAGAGACAAGTGGTTCAAACTTTACCTTTGGTGCAAATTTCTCTCCAGCTTTCAGGAGGTGTTGGTTCATGTAGTCGCGGAAGAATTTGAGTAGAGTCGTTTTCTTCTCCAAATGTTTCATTCGCTCCAAGTCCTTGTTCATCATGAAGTATTCCTCGTAGTTGTCCCGTTCAACGTATTGCAAGTTGAGACCAGCAGCATCGAGCACCAAACGTGAATTGTCATTGTAGAGAACGCCAACCTGAAAATAATGCATAAATGACTAAAATATACAATCCACCGAGTTGTCACATAGCTGATATCCGATGCCATACTTATCGGAGTAGTCCACCCATTTGCTGACCCAAAAGACGGGCATACACTCCGGTGCTTCAGCCAAATCTTCAATTGGTGAAATGTTGCTAAATAGCAGATACTAAATGCAAGTGATAAAAAAAATACCGTGTTCCACCCTTGAGTAGAGTTGCGCGTAGTTTATTGAAGAGTTCCTGTGCATAACAATCGCTCGACATCTGTACAATTTGCGGTTTCACATCACGTTGATCCGAATCTTTGGACCCATCTTTGTAGAATTGTTCCACGTTTGCTTTTTGTGAAGTGAGAGCCCGGCTTGGTGATGGAACTCGCTTGGGAGTAGCATCCATAGTCTAAAAGAGTACAATAAAAACATTTAGCCAAGTCGAACCTTTGAAAACTTTGGAGGCAACGTGAGACAAGATGTGGGTAGATGTGTTGGTGTGTATTCGGCAAAATAGGCATACTAAAACAAAAGTATTACTAAATTTAAGAAACATCGTTACCTTTTTCACTTCTGCAATCTTTGGTCGACTAGCTGGATTTGCAGCTAGAAGTTCCCGGATCACCTTTGCAGCTGTGTTTCCGATGGTAGATGGGATGCGATATTGATTGCTTTTGATGCGTCGATACGTTTCTTGAAGTGACTTCGTTTCGAATGGTGGTGTGCCGACGAGAAGAGTGTAGAGAATGCAACCCAAAGCCCATACATCCACCTCAAACGCATGACCGGTCTTCTCCAAAACCTCAGCTAAAAAAAAATCATTGGAAAAGAATATTATGTGTAAACGTATACTTTAACTCAAATAACTTACGCGCAATGTAGTTCGGCGTGCCGCATAAAGTTTTCTTCCTGTCGTCTCCTTTTTCCATCGTCGTTGCCAAGCCAAAGTCACCGATTTTAACCCAAAAAACTTGCTAAAGAACTATAAATAATCACGCCTACCATCATCTCATCATTCAAGAAGACATTTCCGAGCTTGAGATCCCGATGAATGATGGCTCTCGCGTGAAGGTACTCGATCCCTTCGGCTATTTGCAGTGTCATGTAACGGGCTTCTGGCGGCGTGAGAGCTCCACGTCGTTTGTGCAATTCCATTAGTGAACGCCTTGGACAGAGTTCCAACAAGATGTAGCTAAAATAAACAAGATGAATCCGCTTTCACAAATGAGGTTTACATGTTGTCCGGGTCTTCGAAGTATCCGTCCAAGCGTACAACATGCGGATGACAAAGGTCACGATGAATGGTGATCTCTTGGGCCATCTAAAAAGAGGACCATTGGAAACTTTAAAAACGATTATTCGCTCCAACAAGAGAGGTAGAACCACAACCACAGAAATCTATGAAGGTTCGACTACAAGGATTTAGAATCAAGTTCTCTCTATTCTATTTCCCTTAAGCCATTAACAGCTCGAACAAAACTTTACCTTTTCCTTTTGATTGCTTCCTTTGAGCAGATCCTTTGAGACGATTTTTCCAGCAAATGTGATGTTGCGTTGTTTGTCGTAGAGTTCGTAGCATCTTGCAAATCCTCCCTTCCCAAGAAATCGGCCCTTCTTGTAGGGTTTGCCTTTATCATCGTAGACCACCTCAGGCACCTCCTTTGCTGGCGGCTTTTTCGTGGTCATCTAAAGAAAATAAATTAGCTAATTAGCTAACTCTTCAATAACAAGAAACACAAACAAAAGCCTCACGAATAAACTAGCAGCTTTTGAGTATCAAAAGACAGAAGTGCTTAACTAGTCAAAGGGCCGCTAAATTTTTCGTTTTTTTGGCCACTTAAAACGATAACCAAGTCAAAAGCTCGAGGAACTAGGGGCAGCGCAGTAAAAACCAGCTTGAAAACTGCCCTCGCCAACAATAATTTCACAAGATTTTTGCGGGTAGACTTGACTATTGAGAGCTTATCGATATTGAGATCTCGATGAGAAGTTTCCCAAAATCTTTAAAAACCGTAAAACCCAGGCTTGGGATATCGACAGTCGTATTCAGCGCATCGAATTATCCCGAAATAAGCTAGTTAATCAGTTAAAAGGATTTGACGGAGAATCGACTAAAGTTTTACCATTATCGATAAGCTTATCGAGATCTCGATATAGATAATATCGGTAAGTTCCGATAAGAACGTATCGAGATCTTGATAGTCAAGCCAGTTGCAGGAGCACGTTAAAACGTTTTTGAATGCCGCAGTTTTTGCGTTTTAGCCCAAATTTGACGTGTCAGCGAGGCCTGATTTGTCAAAATTCGGAATCTACGCATACGGTTCCCGTGGATGAGAAAATTTTTGAAGCTCTACGGCCTTTTCCAGCGAAAAAAAGGTCGCATTTGTCCCACCCCCGAGTTTGTGAAACATTTGCCACCGTAGTTTTGGCAAATGTTTCAAAAAAATAAAGCTAATCAGCCATAAAATTGAATACCTTTTTTTGTAAGATAAATCGATTATATACAGAGCTTTGCATCAAACAGCTTTATCTCATCCAAGGCTTAGACTTACGAATGGACTTGGATTCCCAGTCCATCCGAAAATCTGTCAAGCACTTATATCGTATCTTTAATACAGATTTTGTGTTTTTAACACCGAGTACCTAGTTGAAATCTTCCTTCTTTCACTCTTTTTCGTTCCCAATGCAGATCATTTATTTCCCACAAAAGCTCATTCCAAAGAAACAAAAAGGCACATGTTGAGTAGCTCTTTTGGGTACTTGTGGAGTATCCGAGGGGGGTCTTTCAATATCCGGGGGGTAAAATTTTAAGATCAGGGGGTAAAATTTTATATACGTTATCCCGACCCCTTTTAAAGATATTCAGCCGCTTAAGTGATTTGGTGGCAAATTCCCTTCAAATGTAAAGATATTCAATTTATTGAGGTGATTACGTGATTCGAGGTGATACTCGATCAAAAACGAACTTCTACAAAATTTTTATGTCATTATTAGAAATGTTGATAATATCCTAGTTGGCGGGTCATTTTTCTTCAAAACCATTTTTTGAGGTAGTTTTATGTGTTGATGGTTTTGTATGTTGATGGCAAAGTTCTATTAACAAGAAAAACATTGGCATTTGGTTGGTTTTTGAAAGTTTACCCCGGATCTTAAAATTTTACCCCCCAGATATTGAAAGACCCCGGATCTCCAAGTACCCTCTTTTTGAAAAACTCTTATCACATGATATAAAATGAATTAGAGACAAGTAGGCAATGGATGAATTTAAAATGCGAATAGACAAAGCAATCGAAGAACTTTTTGTGTAAGTCCATTTCTCGATCGCTTTTGCCCCTGCAGCTCAGTCGTCAATACGGGTGGAAGTACAAAAGGCGTGGCGACAGTCGATTGATTCGCTGTCGTTGCGGCTCTTCCTCATTTTCTCCGCATTGAAAACCCGCTTAGATCGTTGACCATTCCCGAGTGGATCATCCGAGGGAGCACCAGATTCGTATTAGTCATTTTCTAAATCGAAAAAGTTTCACGAAAAATCTGTCTAATACAAACCTTTCTCTTGTTGTTCCCTCCACGATCAATGGACATCGATTCATCTGTTCCCTTCTAAAAGTCACAGCAAGTACAAACTAGAAAAAAATAGATGGTGGTGGGGATAAAACTTCCTTTTTATTAAGCATTTTTCATTTGCGCCAACTTTCCTTTAATTTTCAGTCCACTTTAATCATCTACTTTTATTATGTTTTTGTTTAGACTTTTCGTGGATTCTTTTTCAGTATCTTGATTTCTCATTCTAATATTCATTTTATTTAGCGCAACATGGAAACTCAACTCTGTTTCTTCGAAGACTTCGATTCACTTGAAGTGACGCCAAATTATGTGGAGCTGGGTCATAGAACCAAGCTTTTTCGTTTTGGTTACCCGGATAATCGGGACCTTCGCAAATTTTCGGTGGAAACAATTGGAAAGATCCAGATTACATTGGCTGAAATGTTGTTACAGGTTGGTCATTTTCATTTCGGGCTCGATTAAATTTTTATAAAATCAAAACTATGAAACCGAATACTTTGTGATAAGGAGAGATTGGGTATATGTTATTGATCTATTTACCTTTAGGCTAAAGATGATGACTCTTGGTTTGGACTTCCTTCTGTGGCTCTATGCGTTGAATTTACCGACGTCATGAAGTTTGGTGATTTTATAACCAAAGTCGGAAATCTTGCACACTACCAACAGGTGATTTTTGTTCGCGATTATATCCTTACGAAGGTTGATTATTGTGTCAATTATTCAATTCTCTAGATTTTCAGAATCTTTGACTTAACTATTAGTTTACAAGAATCAACTATAATAACTCATTAATTGATTCATTTTAGTTAGTTCTACCTCCTGACGACTCAGAAGTTGATGAGGATGTCGAGGATGAAAACGATTCCAATGTTCAGGACCATGAGAATTCGGATGAACAAATGTTGGTTATATTTGGGTTACATTGAATAAAGGCTTCCATGAATTTATCCATATCAACTTAATTGCATGTATTTTGCTTCATTTTATCGGAATTCTTTTTTGCTTTTCTTATTCTGACTATGTAGAATAAAACTCATTTTCAGCCGCACGATGAATCCAAGGTACAGCATTCTTGAGGATTTCACTGACAAGAATGTGACTCGAGGATATATTGAGATCACTGTTGCGGGCAAGATTTTGCGATTCGCTCACCCAGCTGCTAATACTCCGCGTCGTTACACAAGAACAGGAAAAAAAAAAGCCTGGGCGCTCCTGATTCCAGGCGTAATCCTTCAGGTTATTATGATCATATTTCAATAGATCCTTAATCTAACTGAAATTAGTTTTAATTTCTCTAATTTTAAGGGAAAGCCTCCACGGGCCCGGCGATATCGGAATGCATGTGAAGTGGATTTGTACGTTGAATGTGCAAACCCTCAACTTCCAAGTCATTTGGCGGACGCCCTTGTACGCGAAGGTTATGTCTTCTATGATTAAGGTTAGTTGTTTTGATTGTAACAGCTAGTTATCATTGTATAATTGACTTTCATTATTATCATATTCTTTCTTACAACCCTTTATGATTACTAATACAAAAGTATAGAATATAGAAAGGTAAATAAATCGTTTAGGTTGCTTTAAATAAGATTTGTATTCAGAGTTATTGAAATTTTGAGATTAGATAATCTAAATTGCAGCTTCCATCACGACAATCAACCAACTTTTTTCATTTTTAGTTGCCCGTTTCCAATTATCATCTCATCAACGTCAGGCAATGATGATTATTTTTCATATGTTCTGTTTGGTTATGCTTTATTCAAGTTAAAATAAATGTTTTTGTTTAATTCTTGTTTGATCAAAGTTCGAGATTTGAAATTCTAGCTATTTGGAATGGCTCATTTGTTAAAGTTTGACTTCATATTTCAGAATAACATTGAATTAGGTTTTAGTGTCAGTGATCATCAGGTGTCAAGGCTATGTATTACCGATCAAACAATTTTTCAAATTTATCCATTGACTTTAAAATTGATAGTTGCTTTCACACGTTGATCGATTCAGACAATTTTGTCATATCGAGTAGGTATCTGGTCGTAAAGCAGGATTCGCTGAAGTGTGTTAGTATTCATCTAGTCTTTCGCAATTTCTTTCAGTCTCTATCACTCTTTTGTTGCCTTTGTTCTGAAGATAAGTTTCCTTTTAGGTTCTCCAATACAAGGGCGATCACAACAAACTCGGCTACTGGTACAACTGGATCAAGTATGCGGATCGTCTCCACAAGTATGTGACCGACTGTGAGTTTGTGCACTGTGGCGACTCATTCCCGATCTTCTGGCCAAACAGCCCGGAAGGACCCGTGCTTGCATATGTCGACAACAAAACCGAGATTGCTTGGTTCTCGATCAACAATAAGGTTAATTGTTTTAAGGTTTTTCGGTACTTTGGTGGTTGGGAAGGGCCACTTTTATCCTGGCTTAGTTGGATCTAATGTTTTGAGTGGTTGTATTGATACTTTTTATCTATTCTAGGGTAATAAAATATGCTTAATAGATTGGTGATACTTAGGTATCAATACAATCACTCAAAACATTAGATTTTGGCAAGTTTTTGGTAATTCTAGTCTGATCCCATGTACTTTAACCACCAAATCCTACCTCAAAGCTGCTTACACTTGAAAATCGAATAAAATCGGCGATATGAAACTTGAAATATGTTATAAATGCTCTAAAAGTATACGCATATTTGATTACCCTAGAATAGGTAGATAAAAGGTATCAATACAACCACTCAAAACACTAGATTCAACTAAGGCAGGATAAAAGTGCCCCTTCCCAACCACCAAAGTATCGGTTTCCTTGCGAACCTTATGTTTAAAGGTGATTCAACGTCAAGGCGGTGATCCCTTGCCGATGTTTGTCATCCCACGCGAGCTCAAGGGAGGACCACCCAACTGTGAATGCGCCAACTGCTCCAAGGGACCACCACGCCCAGTCATTCGTGTCATGCTCAACGAATGGGCCGATTTCCGTATGGGCGACCCGTGGCCAAACAAGAAACTTGTCAAGGTGAACATTTTGAATAAGCTTTATCTTATCAAAAGATTTATCTAAATATTGTTTCTGTTCAGGCACTCGGCAAGTCGTTGGACTCGTTACCCGGTGAGAGCTCGGAACAACACGTGGCACTATGGTATCAACGTGGAGAGCCGGTGACGGGACCCGTTTGGCACGAGGGAGGAAAGATTGCAACTTCGCACATGGAGGCAACGAACACAAGGAGGATGTCGGATCACTTCAGGTATGGAACAGTACTTTTTGGTGATTGAATTTCTTGAGCAGGTTCTCTACGAGCTCTCGGATGCTGTGCGTGGATTCGACTACGGCTGGATTCCATTCCCAGAAGCGGCATCACCCGATACGAAGGATTGGTCACCCGCATTTGTCAGTCATGAGAAAGGAAAGATCTCGCCTGGAGTGATTACTGTGAATGGAAAGCAAATCCTTGGAGAGGTTTGTGATTGTGTACTGACGACGTGATTTGTGGAACTATGGTTCTTTATTTAGGTCGACATCAAGAACGAGAGGTGTTCGTACGGAGCTGGTGGCAAAGAAAACGAGATCCAGGGACCCGCCGTCTACTCAACGCTCGTCCTCTGCAAGCGAATCAATACAAGCAAGAAAGTCAATACAACAACTACAATCAACACGGTCAGACGGTCAGAACAACCTCCCAGACGAGTCAATGCAATTACCAGAAGTTCGGTAAGTATTTGTTTGCAAAATTCCGATAATTTTTTTTCCTTTTTAGATTCGATTGCGTTTGTCAAACTGATATTGCTGACGGCTTTGGTGATTCTCGTGCGATCTCTTTAGTGGATTCTGCAAAAGATGATTCTCATCTATGAGGTAGGTATTGTTTTCGTATTCATTTGCGAGCTACAATAGATTGAATCAAATTTAAAAGTTTATTTTGGTTTAGAAATCACCGATGATCTACAATGCGGCTCGTTTCTGCTCTGAGAAACCAGATGTGGCCAGGGTTTGGACTTGTCAATA
>CAUEEP010000934.1:0-47500 GCA_958450365.1 Mesorhabditis belari | reverse complement strand
CATGCTACACAGGTAAAAAGGACAAGTTTAGCTGTCAAGTTAGCTGTCATCTGTTTACCCAAGTGTATGTTGTGCTTAAATTTGTAAACGCATTTTTTCTGGTGCACTGAATTCTTTATTTTTATCGTCATAGCAATTTTTGAAGATGGCCTGGTCTTCGTCAAGCGAGATGGGCTGTGGAGCAACGCTGTGCAATGGGAAACATAACGTCATCGTCGTCTGTCAATACACAAAACCGTTAGTTCAATGTCTATACAAAAGCTAGAATGGTACTTATGACATTTGTATAGTAATATAGTAATACAGTAAAGTAATAAGTAATAAGTAATAAGTAATATAGGGCTTGGCCGAAATCCGAGCATTTTGAATGACTGGCCAGACTTTGATGGGATATAACTTTACCTAGAGATTATATTATGGCTAACTTTATATATCGTTTGAAAGAGGACGATTTAGGCTTTCAAATGACACTAAATAGAGCTTGATTGGATAAACCGATCCAGAGAAATTCAAGCTAACTCTGGACAAACGAGGCCGATCCAACTCGGATGCCGTATTGCTTAGTTTTCATGGGAATGGATAATCCAATCAAACTCTATTTAGTATCATTTGAAAGCCTAAATCGTCCTCTATCCAATGATATAAAAAGTTAACAATAATATAATCTCTAGGCGAAGTTATATCCCATCAAAGCCTCTTTATTTCTAGTGGAAACTACCTGCGAACGAACGCCTACTCACCTGGTCCATTTTGCTCCAAATGTCCAAGTGGAACGAAATGCGAGAACACGAGTGGATTATGTGTTTGATTGAATAGCAGATATTTCTCTTTCTTTCATAGAATCTCATCTTTTTTCGGGTATTGATGTGTTTATGTGTTGGTTAAATAATATTTTCATTTCTTAGTTACATTGGACAGGCGATAGCTTCAGCTGAAGTTAATAGTCACAAAAAAAAAGATTTTTAACAAATTCACTGTGAGCTGGTAGGGTTTTCTATCAGGAAACTGGGCCTACCGTAGGCTTGACCCTGGCTTACCGTTGTCTTACTGCAGGCTTGGCCCTGGTCTTACCCTGGTCCTACCGTAGGTCAAACCCTGGCTTACCCTGGCCCTACCGTAGACCGGACCCTGGCTTACCCTGGTCTTACCGTAGGTCGAACCTTGGCTTACCCTGGTCCTACCGTAGGCCGGGCCCTGGCTTACTGTGGTCCTACCGTAAGCCTGACCCTGTCTTACCCTGGTCCTACCGTAAGCCTGACCCTGTCTTACCCTGGTCCTACCGTAAGCCTGACCCTGTCTTACCCTGGTCCTACCGTAGGCCGGACCCTGGCTTACCCTGGTCCTACCGTAGGTCGAACCTTGGCTTACCCTGGTCCTACCGTAAGCCTGATCTTATTAGCAGAACACAAGAAATCCTCAAATTCGCTCGCCAGAAGCCAGGCTTGGATCCTGGCTCTAGACAGAACTATCCTTACAGACTCTATGGCCAATTGGCATTCATTCAACCCTAAATCTTAGACATTTAAGCCAAAATTTGCATAGCTTTTGGCTCATATTCTCATTTTTAGCGCTTTTTTTTTGTAATAACGAACATTTCCAAACCACATCATTGTGGAAAAAGAGGAAAAGAATTGAACGAGCAAAGCAAGAGGAAGAGGAAGGCATGAGAAAAAGAAAGAGAATTGGTAGAGATGGGAGAGTGAGCTGTGGGGTAAAATGGGCACCGCTAATGGTGCCAGTTGGGGCCTAAAGGGGAAAGGAAAGGAAAGAGGGGAAAGGAGCTCTGGATAAAGTCTGTTCTCTGGCCGGCAAGGGGATTGAAAAGGGGCCTGGACCGGGGAGAGGAGCTGGGGGGCACAGCCTCAGCTCCCAGTTCCACCCAGAACCCCTTTCCCAGGGTCTCTTCTAGACTCATTCTCTTGCTTCTCCTTATTCCCCAATCTCTTCCTTTCCCTTGTTTCTATCAGCTTCTTTTCCCCGTTTCTTTCCCATTTCTTTCCCCGTTTCTTTTCCCTATTTCTTTTCGAGCCTTCCCTCTGCTCCATTTCTCTTTTCTCCTCCCTCTCCTCCCTTTCTCTCCTCCAATTCCATTCCATTTCACCTTCTCGATATTGCCAATATGCCTAGTTTCCTTTTTTTAACCTTTTTTAACCTTTTTTTAGAGTAGTTTGTTGATGTAATTGTTACGCTGCAATCATTGTAAACATTACGCTGAAAAACATTTAGAAAGAATAGATTTAAACGATCATTTCCAGCTCCTTTTTCTATCTTTTTCAAAAGCTGTAAACGTACGCTTTCTAATGCAATTGATTCCTCGTTTTTCTGGAGATAAGAAGGAGCACGAGCCTCGACCGCTTCCACGGGTTGTGCAGCGACATTGTAGAGATCTGCTGATGCTAATAGCTAAAAAATTGGGCTAGAGACTAATGTCTTAAGACTTAAGAC
Source organism: Mesorhabditis belari (assembly GCA_958450365.1). Taxonomy (NCBI): domain Eukaryota; kingdom Metazoa; phylum Nematoda; class Chromadorea; order Rhabditida; family Rhabditidae; genus Mesorhabditis; species Mesorhabditis belari. The sequence continues at coordinate 45,055 of CAUEEP010000934.1, read as the reverse complement.
TTAAGACTTAAGACTTAAGACTTAAGACTTAAGACTAAAGCCTTAAGACTTAAGACTTAAGACTAAAGACTATTGTCTAAGTTCTTTAGCTAAAGACAAGGAAGAAGAAAGGAAGAAGAGCAAGCAAAGGGGATCTTCCTTATTACATCGTGATCTCAAGAAAGAGGGAAAATCTTCGCATTTCTTTGTTTTCTTTAACTAATTTGGTAATATTTGTTTGTGAACATGTTTAGAAGTGAATTGATGGCTCTGAATTGAATTGAATCGTTTTCTAAGCCTTCGATAAAAATCGAGACAAGATTAGTATTACCATAAATACTGTAATAGTACCCCAACGCTATAATGACGGTGCGGAGTGTTGTGTAGTCTAACTTTAAACGAGTTTTTCTTGGCACTGCTTTAAGCTACAATGTGGGCTTAGCTATCAAAAAATAGCTGAAATTCTGTTAATCTGGACACCAGTTTCCATTCAATCAATTCAATTTTGATGGAATCACAAGGCAATGATAGCAAAATTGGACTGATCTAGAACTGGCAGATAGTTTGTCTGAAATTTTCTTTTAGAAAACGAAATAGCCAAAGAGATTTGCAAAAGAGCTTTTCTAGCTTTCTAGCTTTCTAGATTTCTAGCTTTCTAGCTTTCTATCTTTCTATCTTTCTATCTTTCTAGATTTCTATCTTTCTATCTTTCTAGCTTTCTATCTTTCTAGCTTTTCAGCTTTCTAGCTTTCTAGTTTTCTAGCTTTCTAGCTTTCTAGCTTTTCAGCTTTCTAGCTTTCCAGCTTTCTAGCTTTCTAGCTTTCTAGCTTTCTAGCTTTCTGGCTTTCTAGCTTTCTAGCTTTCTAGCTTTCTAGCTTTCTAGCTTTCTAGCTTTCTAGCTTTCTAGCTTTCTAGCTTTCTAGCTTTCTAGCTATCCAGCTATCCAGCTATCCAGCTATTCAGCTATCCAGCTATTCAGCTATCCAGCTATCCAGCTATCCAGCTTTCTAGACTAGCTTTTCCTTTTGTTTGCAAAAACACGAGACAAATTAGTCATGGGACAAATGAGGTTTGCGATTTAGTGATTTCGCATTCGCCCATGTGTAAGCAATTTGGGAGTGGGATTTCCCTCAAAATTTCCCCTTTTCTCATTTCATTACTAAACATTGCCAGTTAAGATATTCCTATTTGACTTTAAAGATATTTGACTTTGATATCTGACTTTCTTTTGAACATCTTTTGAACATCTTTCTTGGTGTACTTTGTGCTCAACTTTTGTAAACGCATCTGCTACCCTGAATTCTCCATTTTTGCAAGAAAAATGAAGAATTTAGTGCAGTGTGTTTACAAATTTTGAGCTATCTACTTTTACAGGTCCATTAACTGACAAATTCGCTGAGCTAGTGATACTTGGATGTGGATCTCGGATGCGATGGGCGCGCAGAATGGAGACGGAGGACCCCAACCCGGTGTCTCCACCACATCGGTCAATGGGATCGGTGTCACCAATCCGCATCCAACTGGCCAACCCGACTCCGAATGTGCTCTACAGCTGCAGGCACTCATCGACGAAATGCGTGAGTTGGAAAAATAGATAGAAGTCTTGAACTGCTGTAGCCAGCGTTGCGCCAAAGCCATTCTTCCCGGCTCAGACCAGAGCAGGTCAGAGCCAGGTCAGAGCCAGGCTAGAGCCAGGTCAAAGCCAGGTCAGAGCCAGGCTAGATCCAGGCCAGAGCCAGACCAAAGCCAGGCCAGAGCCATGCTAGAGCCAGGTCAAAGCAGGTCAGATCTAGGCCAGATCCAGGCGAAAGCCAGGCCAGAGCCAGGTCAAAGCCAGGTCAGAGCCAGGCTAGAGCCAGGTCAGATCCAGACCAGATCCAGGCCAAAGCCAGGTCTGGTCTGGTTCGGAAACAACTTTTAACCTTTTCGAAAACTGCTTCAAATTAAGCAAAATGAAAGGCTAAGCTTTCCACTCTATAAACCTTTTATAAGCTTTAGATCCACTTTCAAACTATCTACCGTACTCTAATCGAACGCCAGCCCCATAATGACGGCGCGTACAGTCGTGTAGTCTAACTTTAAACGAGTTTTTCTTGGCACTGCTTTAAGCTACAATGTGGGCTTAGCTATCAAAAAATAGCTGAAATTCAGGGCTATATTTTTGAGAACAACGAAGCAATTTTTGAAAATAAGAGTTCTGAAAAAAAAATGAAATATTAAAAATGCTTTTGAAATCCTTTTGCGACTACGCGATTGTACGAGAAACTGGCGTTCTAATAGAGTATTTACGGTAGCTATTTAGTTTTTTCAAAGTTCTATGCTGTAGCTGGGACCAGGGTTGGTTCAGAATTATATTAGGCAACTGTAATCAATCATGGGTCCACGAGAAAGACAGAGCCTGGCCAGACAGGTCCTGGCTTGGCTTGTCTTGCCTGACTGGCTTAGGCTTAGAGCCTGACTGGCTTCACTGCAGTCTTTGCCCACCAAACTGCAGGCTTTGCCACTGCAGTCTTTGCCACTGCAGTCTTTACCACTGCAGTCTTTGCCCCTTGCCTGGAGCCAGACTGGGATACTACTAGGTGGATTGCAAATCAAAACAAATGAGCTTTTTTCAGGAATGCAAGATTTTGACTCGATCCGTTTTGCCACCTATCGAGCCGCGTGCAAACTGCGATTCATTCAGAAGAAGACAAACGGTAAATTTTGGTCGTATAACCGTAAATCTACAATACCGGGTGTCCCAAAAGTTCTTCTACTTTTTCTGTAAGTAGCTTTTTGACTTGAAAAACACGTGAAAGTGTTTGTCCATCGTTTGTCCGCCCGTCTGTCTGTAAACGCGAGTTCTCAGCTATGGGCTGATTTACATGATTTTAAGTTTGTTAGGGTTAGAATTCTATGTAGTTTTGCTTCTCATCTTTCGTTTTTAAAGCAAAAGTCACGACAAAGCCGGGAGTCGAACCCGGATCGTGTAGCTGTAGAGAAGCGAGCTCCCAACTGCGCTAGAGCTGCGCTAAAGCTGCGCCAAAGCTGCGCCAAAGCTGCGCTAGAGCTGCGCTAGAGATGCGCTAGAGATGCGCTAAAGCTGCGCTAGAGATGCGCTAGATCTCCCGACTGCGCTAGAGCTGCGCTAAAGCTGCGCTAGATCTCCCGACTGCGCTAGAGCGGCGCTAGATCTCCCGTCTGCGCTAGAGCTGCGCTAGCTCTCCCGACTGCGCTAGATCTCCCGACTGCGCTAGAGCTGCGCTAGATCTCCCGTCTGCGCTAAAGCTGCGCTAAAGCTGCGCTAAAGCTGCGCTAAAGCTGCGCTAAAGCTGCGCTAAAGCTGCGCTAAAGCTGCGCTAAAGCTGCGCTAAAGCTGCGCTAAAGCTGCGCTAAAGCTGCGCTAAAGCTGCGCTAAAGCTGCGCTAAAGCTGCGCTAAAGCTGCGCTAAAGCTGCGCTAGAGCTGCGCTAAAGCTGCGCCAAAGCTGCGCCAAAGCTGCGCTAGAGCTGCGCTAGAGATGCGCTAGAGATGCGCTAGAGATGCGCTAGAGATGCGCTAGAGATGCGCTAGAGATGCGCTAGAGATGCGCTAGAGATGCGCTAGAGATGCGCTAGAGATGCGCTAGAGATGCGCTAGAGATGCGCTAGAGATGCGCTAGAGATGCGCTAGAGATGCGCTAGAGATGCGCTAGAGATGCGCTAAAGCTGCGCTAAAGCTGCGCTAGAGCTGCGCTAAAGCTGCGCCAAAGCTGCGCCAAAGCTGCGCCAAAGCTGCGCTAGAGCTGCGCCAGAGCTGCGCCAAAGCTGCGCTAGAGCTGCGCTAGAGATGCGCTAAAGCTGCGCTAGAGATGCGCTAGATCTCCCGACTGCGCTAGAGCTGCGCTAAAGCTGCGCTAAAGCTGCGCTAAAGCTGCGCTAAAGCTGCGCTAAAGCTGCGCTAGAGCTGCGCTAAAGCTGCGCTAGCTCTCCCGACTGCGCTAGATCTCCCGACTGCGCTAGAGCTGCGCTAGATCTCCCGACTGCTCTACGGCGATAAAAGCATTCACCCAGAATATTTCTGAGATAAAGAGCTGCTAAATGAATATTTCTTAAAGATATTCGAAATTTCTTTCTTTTAGCTCACCTTGTCGACATTTGGAATATGATTGATTCGTTTCGGGAGAATGGACTGAATGCTTTACCCATTTATGTACAAGTCAGTTAATTCTATAGATTTCCATTATTTATAATAAGTTTAGATTAAAGCTTCTCGAGTCGAGCTATTGTTGACGTCGATTTTCCATAACTTGAACAAACGATTGGTCTCCTCGCAGCACATTGACACCGATAAATCGATCTCGTTGTTGTTGAGCTTTTTGCTTGGCGCTTATGATAAGTGAGTTTGTTTTTGAGCCTTCTAATGCACTGAGTTCTTCATTTTAATGACATTAAACTGTTCTAATTTACATTTAGACAACAAACCGGTCGACTCTCGATTTTCTCGATCAAAATCGCGTTGGCAACGATCTGTGCTGGGAAATTGGTGGACAAGTTAAGATGTGAGTTGAAGGCTTTCTTTTCTTCCTGTCTTTCTTTCTTCCTTTCTTCCTTCCTTCCTTCCTTCCTTCCTTTCTTCCTTCCTTCCTTTCTTCCTTCCTTTCTCTTCCTTTCCTAGTTCTTTTTGAGAAGAGAAGGTGATAGCTCAATGGGAATTGCCCGTCAAGGTAAAGTCAAGGGTTCAATTCTCAATAAGTTCCAAATTCTTTGCCATTCCTTTTTTATATATGAAAAGCTATGCTATATTACAAGTAATAAGTAATTTCTTATATTTAGATATGTTCTCACAAATCTCTGACTCAAACGGCTTACTGGAGCACGACCGATTTGCTGATTTGCTTCAACAGGTGCAAATTTGACTTTAGTTTTTCCTGAATAATCATTTATAAAGTAGAATAGAATATAGAAATAGAATATGCAAATAGAATATACAAATAGAATATACAAATTTTAAGATTTATTCCAGGCTTTGGCTTTAACAACAGCTGTCTTTGAGGCACCAACTTTTGGATTCACTGAGGCTGCCGTTTCACAATGTTTTCCAAAGGTTTTTTTTTGATCTCAAAAAACCTTATAATAGATATGATAAAGGAAAAGAATAAATAAAGATATCAAATTTTAATAGAAATTATGTATTTAATGTTTAAAGTTTAAGGTTTAAAGTTTAAGGTTAAAGGTTAAGGTTAAAGGTTAAGGTTTAACGTTGTTAAAAGCACTTAATCAATCGAGTCGAAAAAGAGCCAACGTGTAAACTGTATAGAACTTGTGGCAATTCGCCACTGCTCTGCAGTTAGTCAAAATTCAATACACAAGTTAAAATTCAAAGTTGATGGATAAACTACCTTAATCAGTCACTAGACGATACCAGTCACTAGACGATACCAGTCACTAGACGATACCAGTCACTAGACGATACCAGTCACTAGACGATACCAGTCACTAGACGATACCAGTCACTAGACGATACCAGTCACTAGACGATACCAGTCACTAGACAATATCAGTCACTAGACGATATCAGTCACTAGACAATATCAGTCACTAGACGATATCAGTCACTAGACGATATCAGTCACTAGACGATACCAGTCACTAGACGATATTCAGTGGTCCGTTTGTCGTAGCTTGTGTACTTAAAAGCTCATTATTTAAGCTTTGTTTTGAGTCAGTTGTGTCAGTCAGTCAGTCCCTTTTCTATTCATCCCTTTTTTCACACGCAAGTGTTGAAGCAATTGTGATAGTGCCAGGTTGCTCCAGTTTCATCGAAGTTTGCCCTAATAAGGGAAAGTTTTGATAAATTGTGCGTTTAAAAAGAGATAAATTAAAGTTGTAAACAATGTTGTATTAAAGAAGAACATTGTTAAAGTTGTAAACAATAACTAGCTCTTAAATGTTTTCCTTGTCAATAAAGATAACGAATGACAGGAATAATGTGATAAAACAATCCGAAAGTAGAATCGTTATCGAAATCATCATCGTTGTTGAAAGCATCATCGTTATCGAAAAAAGAAGCAATAATCTAGCGAGAATCTAGTCAGAATTGGACCCTTGACCTTTTTCCTAAGATACAAGGCTCTTAACCAATCGGCTATGTCGGCAATTGATTGGTTGAATCAATTAAGAAACTTCTAGGAGGCGAAAGTGACGCTGAACCATTTCTTGGATGTTTTCATGTCCGATCCGTGTCCACCCTGCATTATGTGGTAGATTTTAGATTTAAACTACTATTCTAAAAAATCGTATACGGTAGATTTAAACTTATAGACTTAACTTATAGACTAAACTTATAGACTTATAGGCTTCCATTGTTGCATCGGATGGCCGCCGTCGAACACGTGTATCATCCAGTCGTTTGTGATGCGTGTCAGGTAGAGAAAAAGATAGTTTAGCTTTAGATGATTAGCTAGATGATTAGCTAGATGATTAGCTAGATGATTAGCTAAAAGATTAGCTAGAAGATTAGCTAGATGATTGGCTAGATGATTGGCTAGATGATTGGCTAGATGATTGGCTAGATGATTAGCTTTAGAAAGATTAGCTTTTTTGGATTTGAAAGCTTACAAAAGCTTTTTTTTGAAGAGTATAGAATAGGGATAACTCAAAATCTAAAGAAGTTATTTAAAAACTGTAATAAGAAGTTAAATTCTGTAAAAGATTGGCTATCTTTTCGCTATAAACATTTATGAAAAAAAAATCAATCAGAAAGCTTTTAAAGAATTTAAAAAGGACAAAAAGGACAAAAACTTTCACTGTAAAACTGTAAAACAAAACTGTAAAACAAAACTTCGCTTGTAAATGTTGAATTTGAAAGCTTTACAAAGCTTGCAATCGTTTAAAATCCCGATTTCCAGGTTCGCTCATTCACTGGATTTCGCTATAAATGCCAGCGCTGTGCGAACTATCAATTGTGTCAAGGATGCTTCTGGAGAGGTCGCACGTCGCAGAATCACTCGAATGAACACGAGATGAAAGAGTACTCAAGCTATGTGAGTGGGAAAACAATATTAGAGAGCTGAGAGATACGTAGGACATTTAATGCAATCAAATCCGATCCGATCCAGTTCAACTCCGGCAAAATCCGATAGGGATTTTCGGATCAGGTTTTCGAATCAGGTTTCAGATTTAGGTGAATCAAGGCTAGATTTGGATCAATCTGGATCGATCTGGATCAATCTGGATCGATCTGGACCTGGATCTGGACCTGGATCTGGACCTGGATCTGGACCTAATCTAGTTTAATCTAAGTCTTCTTATAGTTAAATAAGCAGTAAAGCTATCCTTGTCACTAAAAGAAAGAAAAGTTTCAAGTTAAATCAAGAAAACTATAAAGAAAGAATATCTAGAAAGAAAGATCGCTTTTTTTTCCTTCAGAAATCTCCAACCAAGCAACTCGCGCATTCAATCCAGAAATCTCTGCAATGCGTGCCATCGGTTCAGACGAAAATCGTGCCCAATAAGGTACAGTTCTTTAAGAAAGTATCTTTAAATGCAAAACTTGAATTCTTGACTCATCCAGCTTTCTGCAGGTCGTACAAATGCCGATGGAACGTCCGGTGAGACCGTTGGAGCTCTCAAACATTGTCCCAGCCACTCCAACAACTCTCAGGTTTATATTAGCTTAGCAACTATTAGCATAGTTACAAAGTTTTTTTGTGCATTTTACAGTTTGATAGAATTAAGCTAAAATTTTGGTTGGTAATTTGATTGGAAATTGATTGGTAATTTGATTGGTAATTTGATTGGCAATTGATTGGCAATTGATTGGCAATTGATTGGCATTTGATTGGTAATTTGATTGGTAATTTGATTGGTAATTTAACTGGCAATTTGACATGGCAATTGATTGGCATTTGATTGATAATTTGACTGGCATTTGATTGGCAATTTGATTGGTAATTTGACTGACAATTAGCCTCGCAATCAGACTGACAATTTGACTGACAATTAGCCTCGCAATTTGATTGGCAATTAGCCTCGCAATTTGACTGACAATTTGACTGACAATTAGCCTCGCAATTTGACTGACAATTAGCCTCGCAATTTGATTGGCAATTAGCCTCGCAATCAGACTTTTCATTTCCAGAAGACATCAAAGTGAGCGAGCTCCCTCGTGGCCTTCGTCTCCTGTTTTGTTGCCCGGTCAAATCGCTGTCAATGGTCATTTAGACGATGAGCACAAATTGATCGCCAGATATTCGGCGAAATTGAGCGGAAGAACTGAGGTAAATTTGAATGATCATATTATACAGCTTCTGACAAGCTAGGGACTGTGGAGATCTAGAAGGTGTCAAGCTAGGGAGATCAAGAACACTTTCCCAAGTGTTCTTGATCTCCCTAGCTTGATCCTTTTTCCGAAAAAATCCTGAGTTGATGCTTTAAAGGGTGGTAAAACTACCGTAATGAGATAAAGAAAAAGAATGAAATTGCACTTTTTTTTCAACCTTCAAAGTATGGGCTACGATATTTTTACCACGTTTTAAAATGTCAAGCCAGAATTTTCACCACGCTTTGTCAAGCCAAAATGTCAAGCCGAAAAAAGTTTACAACTCCAGGAACCTAATCGGCTCTAGTATTGCAATGAATACATATTTAGTATCCATTGAGTGGTGGTCGATCGATGATCGATCGACCACTGGACGAGAGATCGTTGATTGCTCAATTGGAGGAGGAGAATACGGAGATGGTGCGAGAAATGGCGAGATTGGAGAATCAGGTGGGGAATTTGGAATAGTTAGCTGGAATTGGGAACTGGATATCAGTCACCTGTTTTACAGTAATACTTACAATACAGTAAGCTACTAGAATATACTTTTTGCTTGGGTAAACGTCTGGTAAACTCATTTGAAACTGCTAAAAAGCATCCAAGCCACGGTTTCTCAAAACTCATGGTTCTATGGCTAAAATCAAACTCTGGGATTACGGTAGGTTACTGTAGGGATAAGACGGTTACTGTAGAGGTGGCTTTGAGCTTACGGTAGCTTTGAGCTTACGGTAGCTTTGAGCTTACGGTAGCTTTGAGCTTAGCTAAGAGCTTACGGTAAGACACAGATAAATTACAGTTCGTCACTGAAGATGGCCAATTGACAGGGCTGAGGGAAAGGAAATCACAACTGGAAGAGAAAATGTTCGTGATGCAACAAAGGCGAAGAGATCTCATGATGCAATTGGAGCAATTGATGGCACAACTTAATGTGAGCTTTAAAAAAGTAGTTGAAAATATCTTTGATCTTATATTTTAGGCACCGGGCATCCGTCCAACTGGTCTCTCAACCGCTTCGCTCAATCAATTGCCCGAATCGCTGAGCGGAGTCGGAAATAAGGTAAAGAAATCAATGGCAAAGATATACATAATTTAGTTTGCTAGGCTTAGCTATATAGCTTAGCTTCCAGATAGCTTAGCTTCCAGATAGCTTAGCTTCCAGATAGCTTAGCTTCCAGATAGCTTAGCTTCCAGATAGCTTAGCTTCCAGATAGCTTAGCTTCTATATAGCTTATATTCTATATAGCTTAGCTTCCAGATAGCTTAGCTTCTATATAGCTTAGGTTTAGCTTAGCTTGCATATAGCTATGCATCTCATATTTCGTTTTTCAAAAAATGCAAAAGATATGAGACAGTCGGGAGTCGAACCCTGATCTTGTGGCTTGTAGACGAGCGCAGTGCCGACTGCGCTACGACGCCTATAAATCGACCGGAAAGATCTAGCCAGAAAAACCCGCCGTTGTGGTTTTTCGGCTATTTTAAACATAAAGTTCATAAAGTAAAAAGATAAAGGCTAAATGTTTCGAGCTAATTCATGGTCGCATGGCGTCGGGAGAGCGCTCGTCTGCAAGGGGAGTGATCCGTGTTCGAGCCCGGTAGTCGACTCTGACTTTTTTAGTACCATTATACTACTACTTACTACTACTTACTACTACTTACTACTACTGTACTACTACATACTACTACATACTACTAGTACTGTACTACTACACGTTTTAGATAACGGGTGCTTTCCGTGGCAGCTCGGTGCCAGTGTCAAGTCTGCAGGGTGATCTTCTTCACGCCGCCGATCTCATCACTGACAATATGAGCACTCTGGTCAGAGAGTTGGATATAGGTTAGATCTATATGGTTTATCAAAAACTTCTTTTCTTTATGTTTATGCGTGTTTGGACACAAGACTTTCCTCCATTTCCACATATTTCTTTTAAACCAATCACAATTTACTCGTTTTTATACCATTTTTTTTACGATAATCAAACGATTTACTTGCACGAAATCGATAATAAAGCTAAATGTCGATAGGATTTAAGCAAAAATCGATTATGATTGAGGAGAAATGAGCAAAGAAACAAAAAGAAAGCAAGAGTTTCCACTCATTCAAACAGCTAACACTGAGGAAATGAACAAATAAACAATTTTCTTTTTCTTTTGACAAAATTGAGAAGAAAACGGTATTCTTTGGCAAGAAATAAGCGAAATTTGTTCTTTCTTTTTTCGTAGTTCTTTTTCTGACCTTTTTCTGACGTTTTTCTGACTTTTAAAGGACTTTTAAACGTAAATTTGAATGTAAATCGTGCTAAATCGTTAGCATTTATGAAAAAATTGCGAATAATTGATTACAAACGAGTACAAAGTACGTTGTACTTCGCAGTACAACGTAACGTACGTACTGTTTACAAACGGGTATAAAGTACGTTGTACTTCGCAGTACAACATAACGTACGTACTGTTTATAAACGAGTACTGTTTATAAACGAGTACTGTTTATAAACGAGTACAACGTACTTTGTGTGCTGTACTCGTTTGTAAACATACCCTTTCTGGCGCGCTGATTTTTCCACTTTTCTCCGCTTTTCTTCGCACAGAAACGCTTAACATACGCACGCAAAAAAGAGGAGTTCAGCGCGCCAAAAAGCGTGCGTTTATAAGCACAAAGTACATCAATGTTTGCATAGAATACGGTTAGTTTTGCAATCAAAAAAGAGAAAAGCAAATTTCAGCTCATGACGGCACTTTCACTAATGGAAGCGATCGGGAAATGGCTTAAAATGTCAACAATTCCACAAAATACTCATTTATTTACGTATCCTAGATGTGCAATTTCTAGTAATTTATTGATTTTTGATCAATTTCTTGCCTAAATTCTGCATTTTTTTGAATTTTTTTGAATTTTTTTTTACGGGTTTTATAAATTTGAAGATTTCTATTAATTAGACTTTTTCTAGATGTTTTTTTAGTGAATTGGATATCATGCTGTAATCATAAAGCATTAAATCCTAATTTTTTTAATAAAAATCATATTCAATTATTATATATTTATTGAGAATCTATAAATTTTCAGAAAAAAGTCGTCTGGCACACTTAAAAACTAGCTCTTAGTTAAAATACACTCAAGCTACCGTATCCCAGAGAAAACTAAAGGATTATAGATGTTTTTGTTGGGCGTGGCGACTTTGCGCCAAATTTTTTGCGCAACTGGTTCATTTGCGCAACTAGGTCTTTTGCGCAACTCGCCATAACTTTCTTCTAACTGGGCCAATCTTGATGATTTCGGTGTCATTTTGTAGATTTCAATAAGTGTAACAAAATGACACCAAAATCATAGAGATTGGTCGACTTAGAAGAAAGTTATGACGAGTTGCGCAAACGACCCAGTTGCGCAAATAAAATGGCGGAAATTAGCCTAGATCTCGATAAGTGTAACAAAATGACGCAAAGTAGCCTAGGTATTTTAAACTCCATCTACTAGTTTTTGAGAAAAAGACTAAAAAATAAAAATTCAGAGAGGGGACACTCGAAAACTGTTAAACTTGAGGGGTAGGCTAATTTCCGCAACTAGATCTTTTGCGCAACTCGCCATAACTTTCTTCTAACTGGGTCAATCTTGATGATTTTGGTGTCATTTTATTGGCATTGTTTCGATCTACAAAATGACACTAAAATCATCAAGATTGGTCCACTTGGAAGAAAGTTATGGCGAGTTGCGCAAAGAAATTTGGCGCATAGTGGCCACCCTCGTTCTTTTTATTGAATTGGATATCATGCTGTAATCATAAAGCATTAAATCCTAATTTTTTTAATAAAAATCATATTCAATTATTATATATTTATTGAGAATCTATAAATTTTCAGAAAAAAGTCGTCTGGCAAACTTAAAAACTAGCTTTTAGTTAAGTGACGCTCAAGCTACCGTATCCCAGAGAAAACTAAAGGATTACGGTAGTTTTAAAGAAGAGAAATGAATAGAAAACTGGTAAGGATACTGGTAAAGACAAATGGATTTCGATGGATTACAAATTACGATAATCGAGTCGTGATTTAAGACGTGAAAACGCTGTGTTATGGTTACGGTAATTTGGACATAATTTAGCGAATAGTGGATTACCGTAGTTTTCCTTTAGTGCTTTTTTCATATCAACTTTATTTCCCTTGTATTTGGAGAGGATTTCTGAAGATGCAAACACATGGAGCAAGTGTTGGAGCCAAACCGGGAACCGAGCACGACACGTCGTTCCATGTGCCATCTTTGAGCATCTGAAAGTACGCGATATTTTGATAGAAAGCTGGTAAAGACACTGGTTACTGGCACTGGCCACTGGACATTTATTCACACGAATAATGTACTACAAATAAATACAATACACAAGTAGCCCTAAATGTAGAGAAAAGCTCATATACGAGGAAAAAAAAATCAAAACCTAGGAGTGGGACTGAACCTTCGACCCACTGAACAGGAGACAAGGGTCTTAGCCACTAGGCCATCGCGGATACTTGACTGCATCGGTTGAAAGAGGTGATAAGTTCAACTGCGATTAGGCGGCGACATTTCCCAGGTTAAAAACAGCACCTCAATGACTTCAGTCACTTCTTTCACCGTCCCGCGACGTGGTCTCGTGGTGTAGTGGATAAGCGTCTTGTTTCAAAAACAAGCTTTCAAGTCTTCACTCGGGTTCGATCCCTTCCCCTTGTTTTTCTTTTATTTTGATGTTTAACCGCTCGAATTCGCTCTATTAACTTTACAATAAGTATTGTGAAATCTTTTAATTGAAATATTTCCATTGTTTACTCTAATCAGTGCATTATAAAAGCTTTCAGATTTTTATTTCATAGGAAATTATTTCGAAATGTGCACACACACGGCGCAACAGCGGTGGCCAAGCCGGGCACCGAACAGTTTATATCATTCCACGTGCCGTCTTGTAACATCTACAAAATTCGCTTATTGTTTAGTTGACAATCAATGTTGTATGTTTGTTGTATGTTTGTTGTAGTTTAGAAATGTTTTCCCTTAAATCCACATTAGCGCAATTCTGGATAATCCAATCAAGCTCTATTTAGTATCATTTGAAAGCCTGAATTGTCCTCTATCCAATGATATAAAAAGTTATGAATAATATTATCTCTAGACAAAGTTATATCCCATCAAAGCTTGGCGACTTCTTCAAAACTTCTTTGATGATCAAAATTTCTTTGATGGCTTTGATGGTCTATAACTTTACACAGAGATAACATTATTGTTAACTTTTTATATCATTGGATAGAGGACAATTCAGGCTTTTAAATGATGCTAAATAGAGTTTGATTGGATTATCCATTCGCATGAAAACTAAGCATACGGCATCCGAGTTGGATCAGTCTAGTTTGTCTAGAGTTGGCTTGAATTTCTCTGGATCGGTTTATCCAATCAAGCTTTATTTGGTATCATTTGAAAGCCTGAATCGTCCTCTATTCAATGATATAAAAAGTTAACAATGATATTATCTCTATGTAAAGTTATAGACCATCAAAGCCATCAAACCCACATTAGCGCAATTCTCTGTGTTTCCCCATCCATCATGGAAACCCGGTTGCAAGCGGGACCAATTCGAGTAATCGTAATTTGTACCATCTCTGAAAGTTTCATTTTTAAGGAAAAGCTTTTCTTCTGCAACCTCCAGAACTCTTGTCGATTTGGGGGAAGCCACGTGACGCCAAGATGCGCTAATTGAGAGCAACTCGACCTTGGCAACATCACCTCTAAAAAGCTACATGATGCTCCACAATTACGAGCCTAGATTGGTCAAAATTAAACCAATCATTCTGGGTTTTACTGCAAATAAATCTTAAATGTCTATCCTTTAACCCTGCCAATTAACTAAACGATTCAACCATTCAACTTTTTTATATAGCTTGCTAAAGTTGAGAGTCGAGTATCACTATCTCGTGGTCGAGTAGTCGAGCTCGGCATGCTACTTATTTATGAGATTTTTGACAGTAATCTTGTCAAAAGCTTGTTGAAATTGAATTTATTATGTTAATAAGCATAATCTACGCAGTTTAAGTTCAAAATCTTTTGAGTAATGCCATCAAAACTTACTTAATATGATCTGTTTTCACTTTGGGATTCAGGGATCTGAGATCTGAGATCTGGGATTTAGAGAAGCCTTTACGAAATAAAAGTTGTGAAAAATGAAAGGTTTTAGAAAATGCTTTCATTTTTTGCACTATCTCCGATGAAGACAAGTTTACAAGACACACAGTGCACAAGCAATTAAGCTGCACTTTACACAGTGCAGCTTAATTGCTTAAGTTTACTGCTTAATTACTTAATTCCTTAAGCTTAGTTTAATTGGTTAAGTTTGGGTTAATTGTTTAAGTTTAGTTTAATTGCTTAAGTTAAGTTTAATTCCTTAAGCTTAGTTTAATTGCTTAAGTTTAGTTAATTGCTTCAGTTTACTTTAATTCCTTATGTTTTCTTTAATTCCTTATTTTTACTTTAATTGCTTAAGTTTAATTGCTTAAGTTTACTTTAATTGCTTAAGTTTACTTTAATTCCTTAAGTTTACTTTAATTGCTTAAGTTTAGTTTAATTCCTTAAGTTTATTTTCACCACTCATCAATGAGCTTACGTTGTAGTTGTTGGTTCTCAAGCGGTGAATGGATTGAAGGCATTTGTAGACCGGCGCCCGCACAAACCCCGATGCACATCTGAACCTTTGCTGCTCTTCATTTTCGAATAAACGCAAGCCCTCTGGCGCACTTAAGAGTTCACTTTTTGAATAGAAAGAATCGAATTACCGTCCCCAGGGATTACGGTAGCTTGAAATTAACTTTCTAATATAAAAAGTTAGTAAAAAAAATAGAGAATAAGTACTATAAAATTGTTACAGTACTGGACAATGAAATATATTTGAAAACATATTTGAAAACATATTTGAAAAACGATCGTCACTTTCGCGCGTCTGTAACTCCATTGTCTTTGAGTTTAAACTATTAGTGTTATTCATTTTCTGAAAGCTCTTTTCAAGGCCTACACAATGATAATCTTAATATTTAGAAATACGGTAAAGACAAGGGAGTTACAGACGCGCGAAAGTGACGATCTTTTTTTGCAAATATGATATTCCATTGTCCAGTAGTGTAGATAAAAGATTCTATATTAATTTTTACATTTCCATCAATGCATTGATTTGTCATCATCATGTAAACTGTTGAGTTGAAAACCCACGAGCTTGTGGCACCGATCATTTGAAAATGAGACTGAAAGTTTCAAAAATTTAGAAGAATTTCGATTGTTACGAGAATTGAGAGCAGCATTGCTTCATCTAGTTGATAATCAGATTGTTGGGGAGAGATTGGAGAGATTTGCTGGCAATCGGTGACACTGAAGAGACACTAAAGAAAGCATTTAGTCTTTGATTAAGGTTACTGATTAAGGTTATTAATTTTTGCAAGATTTTGAGATTTTGCCAATCTAGGAGAGCTCAGTTATCTTAGCTTATCTGAGCTGAGTTTGTCTTGAAGCTGATCGCAGATCTGATAGATAAAACTGTCAGCTCTTGGCCAAACTGGTTGGCAGGTAGTTTTGTGGATCTAACTTGGCAGTTTGACTTAGATTTGATCTAACTTGGTATGCCTGGTTTAATCTTGATCAATACTGGGTCAAAGCTCAGTTCAGAACGAATCGACTCAGGTTTTGCTCTATTTTCCATCAATTCGATTCCTGGCCTTTTCTGACTCTAGTTGAGGTGATTTCAGACAGGCTAAAGGTCATTGTCTTGGCGAGACAGTAGCCAAATCTGGCTTGGCCCTAGTCCAGTTGGAACAGGTTACCCAGTTGCCAGGCTAGATCACTACTGATTTATTTTGCCTAACCAGATCACACCCTTTATGTGAAAACGAAATACGCCGATCCTTTTGATGGCTGAGAATACGGCGCCGGGATTCGAACCCGCGATCTCTCGCTTACAAGGCCAACGCTTTGCCAACGAGCTACACCGACACGGGTGCCATTGCCGAAGGATAGAGCTTTTATGCTTTACTCAGATTTTTAGCTCTTTCAGTTTCTAGCCTAGATTCTGAGTATTTTGAAAGGATCCGGGTATCGTGAACTGGTCATGACGCTTTGAAGGCCTATAACTTTGTCTAGAGATTATATTTTTGCTAACTTTTTATCTCATTCGAAAGAGGATATTTCAGACTTTCAAATGATACTAAATACAGCTTGTTTGGATAATCCAGTCGGGGAATTCAAGCCAACTCTTGACAAACGAGGTCGATCCAACTCTAGTGTCTTGTCGCCTTGTTTTCCTGGGAATGATAAGTCCAGTCAAGCTCTATTTAGTATGATTTGAAAGCCTAAATCGTCCTCTATTCAATGATATAAAAAGTTATGAATAATATTATCTCTAGACAAAGTTATAGGCCTTCAAAATGTGACGATCCGTTCAAAACACCCCGAAACTACACAAGAGCCAAGCTCTTACCGTAGCCACTCAAAAGCTTTAGATCTAAAGCTGCAAAAGCTAAAAGCAATGCTAAAAACTTACAAATAAAGTGATCAAAAGCTTTCGACAACTGGTCATCATGAAATATTTAAGGAAATTTGATTTTCGTTTACTGAATTTGAGAGCTTTTTATACTCATTCTTGAATGTTTTTGTTTGCAAATAATAAAATTTCACAAAAAAAGCTGAACAAACGAAATCTTAACTCTGAACACAACAAGAAAAGTAAATAAATTTAGAAAAACAATAATTGAGCTGAAAAACTTGCACTTAGTTTGATTCATTCTAAAAAAAATGATTAGAAATGTAAGATTTGGTTGTTGTTAAGTATTCTTTTTGCTCAATTTTGTAAACGCATTCTTTCTTGTGCACTGAATTCTTGATTTTTCACGATTTTCTTTGAGAAAACTGAGAATTTGAGAAAACTGAAGAATTCAGTGCGCTAGAAAGGACGCGTTTAGTCTAAGCTAGTCTAGTCTAGTAGCTAGTTTAGTCTAAGCCTAACAAGGGAATTATCCAAATTTAAGGTAAAGAATTGGATCGACGTAGTGGTAGAAAAGGAATTTGGGACATGGGGAATCCGATTCTGTATTTTATTTTTGCCTAAACCCCTTGGTTTTCGAGAAAGATGCGTTGCAAATTTGGGTAAATACTAATATTATTGTTAACTACTGGCCGAGCCTCGAGTTTATAAGGATCCTTTTCGCTTCCCCTCAAGCGTAATCATTGGCATCGAGGAAACGAGTTTTTGTAAGACAATGGGGTCCAAATTGTTTCAAGCGAGGCGGATAGCAACTTTGAGATTGGCGATCGTTGAATATTGGCGCCGACTCATGTAAACTTCACGAACCAAGATTCCATAGCTATCTTTTCGATTTAAAAAAAACCTGTCAAATGAATTCTAAAAATTCTTTTAGATTCGGATTCAGGGAATTTTTTTGCATAGCATTGACCCTGAAGAAATTTAAGGGTGATCGTATTTTCGCGCGGATTTGCACCGCTGACGTCCAATATCAAACGCCCAATGGCGTGCGTGAGACTTTGCTCATGAAAGTAAATCGTTTTTGAGAACATTCAAATACACATCCTGATTGATCTTAACACTAGCATTTAGAATGTAAATTTCACGAATGTAAATCAACGGCATCTTAATTGAAGCCGAGTCGCGACTCAAGCGCCTTCATGAGTTTTGATGTTTTTGTGAAGTTTCTGGTACGGATTTGTCGATCCAAATGCTCCCAAAGATGCTCTATTGGAGTCAGCTCAGGGCTTTGAGCCTTGAGCCGACTTTGAGCCTTGAGCTGGCCATTGAAGCACATCGACGTTTTTTTTTGTTGGAACTATTGCTTAACACGTTGGGCCGTATGCTTCGGATCGTTATCGTGCATGAAAGTGAAGTCGTTGGTCAAGTTGTTTCTGCTATGTGGAAGTATATGGGTCTTCAAGATGTTTTCATAAGCAGCTGCATCCATAATACCATTGATTCTGACAAGTGGACCGACACCATATCGTAAAAAACAATCTAAATTCAAATCAGCTCAGTTGATAATAGAGGGTAACCAACCCCAAACGAGAACTCATCCACCGCGGTGTTTGCCTGTTGGAATTTGATACTTTGGATTGTTTCATTGATTAATTGGACGTGTATCGAATTCAATTGGTGGAAAAGAGCTCATATTTCGACCCGCGTTGCGATACTTTTCGAGCACCCGACAAGTGAATCAGGATTCATTATCGTTACAAAAGATTTTAGCAATCTCTTCAAGAGTGCCGGTTTGAGCTTATCGATTTTGAGCAGCAATGCGGCCATTGACATGACATGTGCTACCGTGTTCTGACGTAATCTTGTAATCTTTTTATCTAATTCTATCCAACGGGACTTTACAGTAGCCCTTTACAGTAGAGAATATAGTTTTTAAATCTACGTAATGTTTTTTTTGATGGCAAAGACAACACCGATTATTGTCCTTTTGTTGTTATAACTTTTTGTGTTTTCTGTTCAAAATAAAACGGAATACAGATTTTGATATGTTTTTTTGATGTTTTTTTGATGTTTTTTTAGCTGTTTTTTTTTGATAAACTTTTAAAAATTAACATTTAAAACAGTTTTGTTGAAGGAATTTAAAAAAATGAAATGATTTTGTTGAGATGAAAATTTTTTTTTCTCTTTATCGTCCCCATCCTTGGCCATAATATGAGCTCATTCCACCGCCTGGAAATAAACATTTTGTTTCTTTTAAATCCGAATTTAAAACCAATTTTATTTCTTATTTTATTTCTTACTTTATTTCTTATTTTATTTTACTTCGTCCTCAAAAGATATTTAACGAATGAGTTTGAAAATCTTTTGCTTTGCGGGAAAATATCTATTTTACTAAGTGGGATCTAGGTACAGTATTACATTTATCTAGTAGCTAGTTTTAGAATTGTAAATGAAAACTAGCTACTAGTCCTCAATATATACTAAATCCTCAATATATAAGCTCGATCTTGTAGCTCTGTCAACTTTAAATTAATTTTTAATATCATATATACACGTGTCTAATTGTAGTTGTGTTTGTATATCAATTATCTTTCTTCGTCTACGCTGTTCAATCTGTTTGCATTGTCACTTTTCCTTGTCGGATAAAGTATATATATATACTAGAAAACTACCGTTTCCCCAAGGATTATATCCCATTCCGCCCATTCGTCCATACGGATTTCCCCACATTCCACCGCCGCGTCCCCTCATACCCAATCGACCCGCCCTAAATCATTCAAATTTTTCCTCATTCAACCCTTTGATCGTCGACTTTCATTGCACTAATCTTTAAACTAATTTGCGTACTCATATACTCATAAATTAACCATCCAAAGTCAACTGGGAATATTAGGTAAATGCATAAGAAATGCGGATTTCAACATTTTTATAACATTCAACATTTCGACATTCCAACAATAGAAGCCTGATATCGATAAATCTGGTATCGATAAACAATTTGAAAGCTGTAAATCTCCTCTACAAAATAGGCTATCTGTAGAGAAGAAAAGGAACCAAATCTGTACCGAAAAGGAACCAAATCTGTACCTAAGAGGAACCAAATCTCTACCGAAAAGGAACCAAATCTGTAGAGACAACGTGTTTCAATTGATCGAACCATTGAAGAAATTTCGAGGGTGAAATGCGAGTGACCAAAAAAGGAATCGAGTCACTTCAGGGACAAGTTTAGTGTGATCAAAATAGAGTTAGCTTCCCAAAATTGAAGATTTTAAAAAAAAAGAATAACTATTAGGGTGAACCAAAAGTTTCCTATTTTTTTTCTCTTTAAGTTTGAACTATTTTTTAAAGCTAATAAATTCGTTTTATATATACGTGCCACATTTATTTTGTAGTATTTGATCTGCTCTTTCATATTTTACTAAGTTATCGTGTGTTTAACTATTTATTTTTAACTTTTTACTTTGTAGGAAAGAGATGGAAAAATTCGAAATTCGGGTACTTTTGCGCCATTATTGGAAACAAGGGTTCAATGCAACTGAAGCGGTCAAAAATATGCCAAGTGGAAGGTGAAGGAATGACCTCCAACAATACTGGTATCGAAAATTTAAGAACGGCGAACTTGGTCTCGAAGATCAGCTACGTTTGGGTCGGCCAAGTACTGTGGATTCTGAAGCTCTACGCAACGCTGTTGAAGCTAATCCATTAACCAGCACTCGCAGGCTCTCCGCTGAACTGGATATTCCTCAAACATCAGTTATCCGGCACCTTCATGCCCTTGGAAAGATCAACAAAAGCTGCCGAGAAGCGCCACATGATTTAACGGAAAATCAAGCTCAAAATCGTGTAGACACTTGCCGAAAACTGCTGGAAAATCCGCACGATGACCGCTTTATTCGCCGAATTGTGACTTGTGATGAAAAGTGGGTCTATTTTAGGAATCGAGACAAGCAAATTCAGTGGTTGAATCCCGGGCAAGTAGCGGAACCGGTAGCAAAACGTGATTGATTCTCAAGGAAGGCATTATTGTGTGTTTGGTGAAATTTCAAAGGCATGATTCACTTTGAGCTGGCTCGAAATGGACGGACCATCGACGCAGACCTCTACTGCGCCCAACTTGACCGTATGTATGCGGCGCTTAGTGAAAAATATCCCGCTTTGGTCAATCGAAAGCGCATAGTCCTTCAGCAGGACAATGCAAAACCTCACACCGCCAGACAAACCAAGGAAAAGATCAAAAATCTCGACCCAATTGAACTTCTTTCACATCAAGCGTACAGTCCGGATCTTGCACCATCCGATTATCAACTTTTCCGCTCCATGGCACACTTCCATCGCGGACGAGCCTTCAACAATCTGGGCGAAGTCGAAAAAGGGTGCGGCGAGTTTTTCGCCTCTAAGAACAAGGAGTGGTACTGCCGCGGGATCGACCAACCTGCCGATAGATGGCTTCAAGTCATAGATTCGAATGGTCTTTATTTCGAAGCTTAGAGTTCGTTCATTGTTGTTTTATTTATGTTGAAAGTTTTAATAAAAAAAAATAGAAAACTTTTGGTTCACCCTAATATATATGAATTCATTAAAAAAAGTCTAACGGAAATGCATTTACAGAAATTTAGATAGAGCGTAAGTTCAAAACCCGCAAAATTGTCGAAAAACCGGCTTTTTCACAAAAAAGAAAAATTATTGTGAAAACAAAGATCCCAACTCTTAATTATTATTTTGAATGATTTTTACAAGTTTATATTGGGTTGGGGAGAATGAGTCGGCGCCGAAAATCAAAAAATGTCTAAAACTTCTATTCGACTTCGTCAAATAATATGCGTTTGATATGAGTAGAATGGTTAACTAATTCTCTACAAAATCACATTTAAAAGAAAATTCAAACAGCGCCTCCGCTCAAGAAAAAGCCATTTTTTTCACAAAAACTACAAACTATGATCTAGAAAAAACCATTGGTGGGATCTTCCTGCAAATTTGGCAACTTAAGTAATTGAATGTGCTCTATCTTTTTTATATAAACACCAAAGAAGGTTTATGCGAAAGAAACTGTTCAAATGATGAGTCGGACTCTTTGCCATTTTAACCAGCTGCGTTTGGAAGTTCATAAACTCCACGAAAGAAAAGCTTTGTGGAATCTCTCAAAAGTGATTTTGTAGAGAAATAGTGGATCCTTTTGATGAAACCAAACGTATATTTAAAGAAGGCTTTATGTGTGCAAAAAGTCCCTTTAAAGTTTGGCACCGACTCATTCTCCCCAACCCAATAGAAACAAATCTACTAATACCAACAACATTTTCAGCCAAAAAAGACTCGCATTTTTTGTAAAAAGTGTTTTTTTTCTTTAATTTCTCTTAAATTACCATAAACTTGTCTATTTTTATTTAATCTATCCAGTTTTTGTCTCTTTTGTGTGGCTTTTAAAAGGATATTAAACGATAGAGAAAGTGAATAGATTGGAAAGAAGAAAAGGACAAATTCGAGTCTTCAAAAATTACCTCAAAACAATTCCGATTGCTCGCAAGCCACCAAGACCCCATGCTAAATAAGCTTTTAAAAAAATCCCATAATAATTAAAGAATTAAATGCACCAGAAAAGATGCGTTTACGTTAGATGCGTTAGATGATTTTGAGCATGATTTTGAGCATGATTTTGAGCATGATTTTGAGCGTAAAAACGAACCATCAATCACTTCAATTATTACCAACAAAATAATAGTTATCAAAATCGATTTGATCCACATTTTGAAATTGAACTGATATTGAGAAATAGTTCTTTAAGTGTTCAAATCTTAATTTTTCTTCTTATCAATCAAATGGATCATTTTTTCCGTTTAGCGAGAACACTTTTCGATTTTTCTTTTCTCTGAGATCTATGATCAATCAAATCATGTGAGTATTTTTGTCTATTACAATTCATTAAGTCTGACGTCTATTACAATTCATTATGTTTGTTACAATTCATTAAGTCTGTCATAATTCATTAAGTCTGACGTCTATTACAATTCAGTAAGGTTGAGGTCTATTACAATTCATTAAGTCTGTTACAGTTCATTAAGTCTATTACAATCCATTTAGTCTGTTACAATTCATTAAGGCTGACGTCTATTACAATTCATTAAGTCTGTCACAATTCATTAAGTTTGTTACAGTTCATTAATTCTATTACAATTCATTATGTTTGTTACAATTCATTAGGGTTGACGTCTATTACAATTCATTAATTCTTTTACATTTTACAAATATCTAAAGTTTTCAAAAGAGAAAAGATAAAGAAGAAGAAAATGGTAAAAGAATATAAAAGAATATAAAAGAATATAAAAGAATATAAAAGAAATAAAAGAATATAAAAGAAAAGAAAAAGAAGATAAACGATTCAAGGAGAGGTGGTTGTTGAATGATGACTTTTTGGATGATTGCATGAGGATCCATGCTGATGCGAACCCCAAACGAGATTCGAGAGGCTGGGTGGAACAATCTAGAAAAAACAACAATAGATTTCCTTTACCTTTACCTTTATTGCAATACCTACAAGTTGTTAAAGCAAATTCCTGCGAGATTTCATTAGTTTGGCTCACAAAAACAATAGATTTCATTAGTTTGGCTAGTATGCTACTTAGATCGTTTTCTAAAATGTGTCTCCTTTCCAAACTAGTGGAATCTTGTCCTAATTTTAAACCAATCTATCCACTTTTTCTTGATTCTGTGAGGATTTAAAAAGGATATCGAAAGCAAGCTCTGTAATAGCTTCTATAGACTTCTATAGACTTCTATAGACTTCTAATCCTCTACACGCTGCACAAGGACATATTTCGTCTGCCCGAAAGAAGTTGTTGTAAAGAAGGCATCATTTTCGTTACCTCATTTTCAATTAGACGCCGAAATCTCACACTCCGATAGGCCGTTCTATTAAAGTTTTTTTAACGGCAACAATCAAAGCAAGTTTCAGGTTTAAGCCAGGGCAAAAGCTAGCTAGAAAGCTAGAAAGCTAGTTAGAAAGCTAGCTAGCTAGTTAGAAAAGTGAATTGTTTTTTTACTTAAGTAACTTTGACTCACTTGTGCCATTGTGGTGGCTAAGAAAAGCGCTTGAATGAGCACAACCATCAGAAATACGATAGCTTTCATTGTTTGGAATGAAAACCAAAAAACTGTTTTGGAAATTTGAAAACAATTGCTCTTTTTATAGTGAGAATCACTCCAAAAAAAAGCAAGCTTATGGAAATTTTCGTGAACGAGACAAAACCCTAGAACAAGACAAAAACAGCATCAAAAACCCTAGTTATGAAATTTTTGCTTAAAAGAAAAACGAATAGAGAATAATTCGATTATCGTCTACAAAAACAACATGTGAAATATTTGAATAAGAGCTTAGAATTGATCAATAATTGCATGTGAAAGAGCTTTGGTTTCTAAAAGTCTTTCCCAATACTGTTCTATATTTTTCTGTCTGAAGAGTTGTTTAAGAAGAAGAAGAAGAAGAAAAAAAAAAAAAAAAAAAAAAAAAAAAAAAAAAAAAAAAAAAAAAAAAAAAAAAAAAAAAAAAAAAAAAAAAGAGGAAAAAAAAAAAGGGAGGGAAAAAAAAGGAGGAAGAAGAGGAGGAGGAAGGAGAAGGAGAGGAGAGAAGGGGGAGGGAAAAAAAGAAGAAGAAGAAGAAGAAGAAGAAGAAGAAGAAGAAGAAGAAGAAGAAGAAGGGAAAAAGAAAAGAAGAAGAAAAGAAGAAGAAGAAGAAGAAGAAGAAGAAGAAGAAGAAGAAGAAGAAGAAGAAGAAGAAGAGAAGAAGAAGAAGAAGAAGAAGAAGAAGAAGAAGAAGAAGAAGAAGAAGAAGAAGAAGAAGAAGAAGAAGAAGAAGGAAGAAGAAGAAGAAGAAGAAGAAGAAGAAGAAGAAGAAGAAGAAGAAGAAGAAGAAGAAGAAGAAGAAGAAGAAGAAGAAGAAGAAGAAGAAGAAGAAGCCAAGGCATGTTCAAAACCACATAAAACTATTGATAGTTTGAAAAAAACGCTCGAAAAGGCTTGGGAAGAGCTGGAAGATCCTGCATACCTCCTCGTCAGGGTCCACGCTTTTCCACGACGTTTGGGCGTCGCCCAGCTTTGCACTAAAATTCTTGAAAAGTCTTATAGACAGAATGTGAGAATTTTTTAGATGGTAAAATACTAATTTTAGGAGATTTTCTACGTTCAGGGCAAATTTTGGCTTGATAGCTTAAATTGCAACAAAGTTTTGGTGAAAACAAAAAATATGCTAAAATTATGTCCGCTACTGTATTTAGCCTAGAAAATCACCTTGAATTTTGAGCTTCTTTTGAGGCTGTTGAGCTTCTTATGAGGCTGTTGAGCTTCTTTTGAGGCTGTTGAGCTTCTTATGAGGCTGTTGAGCTTCTTTTGAGGCTGTTGAGCTTCTTATGAGGCTGTTGAGCTTCTTTTGAGGCTGTTGAGCTGTATTGGAACCATATTGGAACTTGGCAAAAGGCCTCTCTAATTCTCGAGGCAAAAGGTCAGCTTGACTCGTCGCCTTTCCCTTGTCAATCAAATCTCTTCTAAAACAAATCTCTTCTAAGTCAAATCTCTTCTAAGTCAAATCTCTAATTCTATTGCTTTTTCTATCCAGATTTGTAGCCATTTCGGAAAAGAGCAAAGAAACAATTCTTAACAGAAAATGAAAAGAATGGAAAAACTTTTCGGGATCGATTTCCCATTACGTTTTTTCGCTATGGTTACTGAAGTTGGATCATGAAATCATAAAGCTTTTCGGATAGTAAAGCTTTTAAATAATAAAGCTTCAGTAAATTCAAGCTTTTCATTACAAGAACGCCTTTTTTAAAGTCATTTACAGAATATTTTCAGAGCTTAGCTTAAAGCTTATCTCTCCAAGCTTGTGCTCACTTGTAAACGCACCTGGCGCAGTCAATTTCTTCAATTTCTTCAATCCTCAATTCTTCAATTTCTTCAATTTCTTTAATTCCTTTATTTCTCAATTCTCGCGTACTAAATTCTTCACTTTTCTTTTGATATCTCGAGAAAAATCAAGATTTGAGTGCACCAGAAGGGTGCATTTACAGATTTAAGTCAAAAAAATGATTCTACAATCGCCCTTGATGAATTGATGATTTTGTCGACAAAAAAAACCGCTTTTTATTCTTAACAACTCCCATATTTCTTTTATTCTTTTGATTTTTCAGAATTTATTCAAAAGAGTTTCAAAATATTGAATTGGAAATATTGTGCTGAAGACAAATGGTTCGATCTGAGCCACTTGATGGTTGGTTTCATGAAAATCTAAATACATTTTACGTTTTCCTAACTTTACAGCTCAAAATGAGGGCGCTGGAGGGTTTGGACGTCGACGAGAGGATCGTCTAATGTATAAATTGGTGGACATGCATGGAGGAGGAGAGCTTATCTCGTGGATGAGGTGGGGGAAACTAAGGTTAAGTCTAAGCCTAAGCCTACGTCTAAGTCTAAGTCCAAGTCTAAGCTTCGGGAACTGGCTGAGGTCCAGAAAACGGGGGTTCAGCTCAAACCCAAATACCTATACTGACGCGTTCGTTAGGTCCGGAAGGGCTTTATGCCTTGCTGCCTTCTGGCTGGCTCGACAAAGCTTTGTCAAACTTGTGAATGAGCATTTAGCTTGAACAAGGCCAAGCCTAGCCAATTTGAACTAGCCTAAGCCTAAGCCTAACTCTAAGCCTAAACCTAAGCCTAAGCCTAAGCCTAAGCCTAAGCCTAAGCCTAAGCCTAAGCCTAAGCCTGAGCTGTAGCCCGGGCCCGAGCTGTAGCCCGAGCTGTAGCCCGAGCCCGAGCTGTAGCCCGAGCCCGAGCTGTAGCCCGAGCCCGAGCTGTAGCCCGAGCCCGAGCTGTAGCCCGAGCCCGAGCTGTAGCCCGAGCCCGAGCTGTAGCCCGAGCCCGAGCTGTAGCCCGAGCCCGAGCCCGAGCAACATGATTTGATTTCTCATTTCTCAGCGTTGAGTAGACGAATTAAGCTTTATTTTTTTGCCATTCGAAAGCCAAAACTCTTTTCTATGTAAAGAAATGAAAAATATTGACTTTTAAAAAAGTTGTGTTGTTTAAAGTTCGATCAAAATACGGAAAAAGGAAAAGAGTCGGAAAATTTGTATTGTAGCTTGAGGTAGACTTTTTTAACCAATCTAGATTATAGATTTATATTTATACAGCTTTTTCTATATATTTATCGATTTATATGTTTATATTTATTTATTATACTTTTTATTTAAGATATGGAAATCGATCCGGTGACTACTCGATGGTTGAAGGGTATTTCGAGTCAATGGTGCGTTTATTCGTTCAATTTTCGGTACTTTCTCATTATACAGCAACAGATTGTTGTACCACAGCAACAATCCGATAAATGAGAATAGAAGAAATATTTGTTTCTTCTTTGAGAAAAACAGCGTTCGGATAAATGCAAATTTTTGGCAGGTTAATGGAGAATAACGGGATTGATGCTGTGCGGGAGTACTGGGATTGATGCTGTGGGGAAGAATGGGATTGATGCTGTGGGGGAATAAGGGATTGATGCTGTGGGGGAGTACTGGGATTGATGTTGTGGGGGAGTAATGGGATTGATGCTGTGGGAGTATAAATGAGAGAGTACCCAATTTTCTTCCAATGCCTCTTAATAAACTAACAATAGGGCTAAATAGGAAACAAATTAAAGTATTGCACGGCTTCCTGTTCACTCTCCACCAATCTTTCCTCGTCTTTTCTTCCTCGACTTCCCGGTTGTTTCCGATTTTTCTCTCCAAATCCCAATCCACTCATTCTCCTCACAATTCCCGTCAACATCGTCTCTCTTTTTTCTTCGTCCACCGTTTTCCGGGATTTCTCTGAAGCCGTTTCTTGTTTCTTGAAGTCAAATGTTTCTCTTGTTGTTAATTGTTCAAGTTCAGGTTTGCGAGAGTATGTACAATCAAGGAAAAGGGAAAATCATGTCTATTAACGAGCTGGTGAAAGTGAGAAATAAAGTGAGTAAAATGAAGGGGGTTTTATGCAAGACTTGTTATCAGGAAAGGAATGATTGGTGGCAACAAAATATGGCAAAGAGACAAAAAGGGAAAGCGGCACCGAATCTGCTTGATGCTTTCAATCAAGAGGGAGCGAATACAGGCGATGTACAGAAAGGTGATTTTGTTGTAAATTCGTAAACGCATGAATCTAGTGCACTGAGTTCTTGATTTTCTTCAGTAGATTGTGGAAAGGGGGAGTAGAAATCGAGTTGAAATGGATGATGATGTTGAAATAGATTATTTTGTGATTACTGGATCAAAGCAATCGCTGAATAAGCTATTAGATTGCTTTTTTTGAAGTAATATTGTTGATATTTGGTGATTTAGATATTAGATATGTTTGAATTGAGTCCTAAGACTAAATGGTAGACTATGGTAGACTAAAAAGTCGTACCAGTCGTGCCATGTCAGGCACAAGGTGATCGCGAATTATCCCGACTCATTTCTGAGGGTCTAGCTCAGCGATAACTCAATGAATCGGTTTGAAATTTTTGGAGATCATTTTTGAGTATTTTTCCCATAAACAAGCCAATTTTCTAACCAATTGATGCTTCTAGAGACTTTATATGACTTTTCAAAGTTGAGTGATCAAGAAAAACTAACTCGTAGGTTTTTGAAGTTATTTCTATTAATTGGGTAAGGTAGAATTTGATATAAAAACAGGAAAAGCTAATATTTCAATTTATCTTATTAATTTTAGCCTTAAAAATGTTGGAGGGTGGCGGAAAGAAAGGAAAAAACGATTCAAAGTATCGGGATGTCGTTTGGCGGTTAGAGGAACGAGGTGAGATGTTTTGATGAAAGAAAAGTAACAAAAATATTAATATTATTGATAGAATATATGCTAATTCATTTATCGATCTATTTATTGATCTATTTAATCAATTTCTTTGCAGGTAGTATGGGCGAAACACTGATGGGAGTCGCCCTTCTCACAGCCACACCCATTCATCACGGACTTGTCGTTCAGTTGGCGAACGAGTTCCCGAAACTCGTCAACGATTATTGTATATCTGAAGATTATTATGGTAGGTTGCAATTTGCAGTTGTCAGTACGGTGCGGCATACCGATATGCCTTTCAAACGAAGTAACAGCTGCTGTTTGAACTTCTGTTTCATCTTTTGAATCTACTCCTTCCCTTGGCAACATCTTTTTCTATCAAAGCTTGCCGTAAGCATTACGCTAACATTCACTTTTTTTACCAACTACCTGCACGGTTTCAGCCACGCCTTTTGAATGATTGAAGTAAGCTGCTGGATCAACTGCTTGGTCAACTGCTGGATCAACTGATTGATCAGCTGCTGGATCAACTGCTTGGTCAACTGCTTGGTCAGCTGCTTGGTCAACTGCTGGATCAACTGATTGATCAGCTGCTGGATCAACTGCTTGGTCAACTGCTGGATCAACTGCTTGGTCAACTGCTGGATCAACTGCTTAGCCAGCTGCTGGATCAACTGCTTGACCAACTGCTTGATCAGCTGCTTGATCAACTGCTTGATCAACTGCTTGATCAACTACAAAGACTTGTATTTGTCTCTCATCGAATTTTCCTTACATCCAACCAATAATGATCCTGTGACTCCAAATCGTTTTAAGGCAGCATTGTTTGATGCCTTCTTCTCGTACTTGATGATTGGTTAAAGGATTGGTTATTGGTTAATGATTTTAACCAAT
The DNA here is from genome assembly GCA_958450365.1 of Mesorhabditis belari. Lineage (NCBI taxonomy): Eukaryota > Metazoa > Nematoda > Chromadorea > Rhabditida > Rhabditidae > Mesorhabditis > Mesorhabditis belari. The sequence goes on along the minus strand of CAUEEP010000934.1, from coordinate 15,636 downwards.
TTGGTTAAAGCATCAAAAGCTCGCGACGTTTTCCCTTGGATATAGAAAAAGCTTGATCAACTGCTTGATCAGATGCTGGATCAACTGCTTGATCAGCTGCTGGATCAACTGCTTGATCAACTACAACTCTTTGTAGTTGATCAAGCATTGCTAGCTGTATCTTCATCGTCAGTGTTTTATTCTTTACCAGCTCAAGCTCAGTAAACAAAAATAGAAAGGAAAGATTTGAAATATGGGGTTTGAAAAAAAAAAGACGTTCGACATGGACACTATAAATGATGCACGATGCAAAATTTTCAGGAATGTCCCCATTACATCAAGCAATCATCAACGAGGATCCATATATGACGAGTATTCTCTTGAAAAAGGGTGCTAACGTGAATACGAGGTAGAGTGATGGAAATTAGCTGAAAAAGTACAATTAGCTTTAAAGCCTGACCTGGCTACCGTACCCTATAACTGAATTTTATCGATTTTGCAGTAAACTGGTATGGTTGTTAGAAAAATTAGATCAATAGATCAAGTTGAGTCGGGTTACGGTAACTGGGACAGCTACTGTTATCGGACAGCTACTGTTATCGGCAGCTACTGTTATCGGCAGCTACTGTTATTGGACAGCTACTGTTATTGGACAGCTACTGTTATTGGACAGCTACTGTTATCGGATAGCTACTGTTATCGGACAGCTACCGTTATCGGACAGCTACTGTTATCGGACAGCTACGTTAAAAAGCTTGTTAGGGCCAGGAGAGCTTAAAGAGCTTATTAGGGCCAAGAGAGCTTAAAGAGCTTATTAGTGTCAGGGAAGTGTTCACAAGTTCATATAAAACACTAAACTACTTCATCATCTTTAGCTAAAAGCTTTTTAGATGTTATGGTGCTTTCTTTTGTGTTGATGATCAGAAAAATCATCGAGCCGATTTGCCCGACGAGGAGTCCGTTCAATTACCATTGAAGACGAATTATACGGGGTTTATTTTGAACTTGGTTTTGACTGAATGGTTGTGGGACTTTTGACTAACAGCTTCTAAGTCTAGGGAATATTAGGCCTAGGGAATATTAGGCCTAGGGAATATTAGGCCTAGGCAATATTAGGCCTAAGCAATATTAGGCCTAGGGAATATTTGGCCTAGGCAATATTAGGCCTAGGCAATATTAGGCCTAAGCAATATTAGGCCTAGGGAATATTAGGCCTAGGCAATATTAGGCCTAGGCAATATTGCCAATATTATTGCCTAGGCTTGTTTTTTTCAAGGCTTGCTTTTTTCAAGGCTTTTATTTTTTTCAAAAGCCTTTACTTTTAAGAGTGAATATCTCAAGAATCATTCAAACAATTTACAAAATTTCTCTTTGCCATTAACTAGATAAAGCACTAACACTACAAGTGATAGCACTAAGACTACAAAAGACGACACATCGTTGTTAGCATTGCGCTGTAGTCAGTGCTTTGCCTTTGCCACTTTGCTTCACTTTGCCGTCATTTTTCTTGTACTAAACAAAAGTTTTTCGAAAAGTTTTTTATATCATCGTGTAGCCCAATTGATAGGCTATATTTTGATACTAGACTTGTACAAAGTGAAGGCTTTGGTCGATCACAATCTCATTTGCAATGATCACGATCCCACAATCATGATCCCCAGTTCAGTCGGATGTATTTCGGCGAGTTTCCGCTCTCATTTGCTGCTTGTATGAACGATGAGGATTGTTTCCGATTGTTGATTGCGTATAAGGTTTCCTTGCATAAGGTTTTCTCGGATTTCAATCTACATCATTTTCCAGGCAAATCCAAATGCCCAGGATTCAAACGGGAACACTGTGTTGCACATGTGTGTCATCCATGAGAATCTGGTTAGTCTAAGAGAACTTGAACATACTTTGTGCTTGTACTTTGTGCTCGTACTTTGTGCTTGTACTTTGTGCATTTGTAAGCACAATCCTTTGGTACACAATCCTTTGGTGCTCAATCCTTCGGCGCACAATTCTTTGGTGCACAATTCTTTGGTGCACAATCCTTTGGTGCTCAATCCTTCGGCGCACAATTCTTTGGTGCACAATTCTTTGGTGCAAAGCAAGAAGAAAAAGAAAGGATTCAGTGCGATAGACAGGATGATTTTACATATTGAATTTCTAGAAAATGCTTCGTCTTGCCGTTGAAAAAGACGCGAAATTGTCGATTGTGAATCGCCAACAACTCTCTCCATTAACTTTAGCCGCAAAATTAGCAAAAAGAGAGATGTTTGTTGAGATTTTGGGAATGGAAGCTGATGTTATTTGGTCATATGCTGACTCGTCACAGGTTTATTTGTAATTATTTGTTATTATTAGTTATTATTAGTTGTTATTAGTTATTATTTGTTTATAAATTTCATTTAGACCGCTTACCCATTAGCGAAAATCGACACAATCAATGAAGAAAATGGGGAACTCAACGAGCAGAGCGCTCTAGCGCTTGTTGTTTATGGGGTAAGTGTCAGGGAACAAGGTTGGATTCAGATATAATCGAAATAATAATAGAACTCTAATAGAACTCTCTAATAGAACTCTCTAATAGAACCCTTTAATAAAACCCTCTAATCAAACCCTCTAATAGAACTCTCTAATAGAACTCTCTAATAGAGCTCTCTAATAGAACTCTCTAAAAAACCCTCTAATCAAACCCTCTAATCAAACCCTCTAATAAAACCCTCTAATCAAACCTAATGACAGCGTATCGCCGCGTAGTCTAACTTTAAACACCCCGTTCTCCGCTCTACTTTAAGCTACAGTTTTTGTTCAGACATCAAATGATAGCTCTTGAAATCTAGTATTTTTTGATATCAAAAGTGTAGTTGGGAAAATCTAGAGGCTGAGAAAAAAAGAAGAAGAAGAAGAAGAAGAGGAAAAAAAATGATTTTCTAAAAAAAAGTTAGAAATTCCCATTAATTCACCAATTAATTTCTAGTTTTCACTAAATAAAAAGTGTTTTTTCTTAAAATTTTCATCTTTTTAAGTCAATTTCAACTCAATTACAAGCAAATTCAATAGGGGAAACAAGTGTTTTTTGTAAATGCTAGAATTGTAAAGGGACATTGAAAAATAGAGGGTAGAAAAATAGAGGGTAGAAAAATAGAAAATAGAAGTTTCTATTGAATGTTTACGGTATGATAGATTTATCATTGCTGTTGTCTGGATTTTTCTTTGGGATACGATAGCTTTAATTGATTAAGGAATCGACGGATCACTTGGAACTGTTGGATGGCCTTCTCGAAAGTATCATCGAAAGCAAGTGGATTGCTTATGGAAGGAGGCGGTTTGTAGAGAAAAATCGATAGAAAGAATAGAAAGAATAGAAAGATAGAAAGAATAGAAAGAATAGAAATAATAGAAAGATAGAAAGAATAGAAAGATAGAAAGGGAATTTTAATTTTAAGACTCTCTCATTAGGAAATGTTTATGGAAATCTTATCTCCGATTTTTAAACCTTTTTAATAGATGTCTAATAGATTTCTAATGTTTTTGCATTAGAAAACTAAATTTTAAAATGATAGTTTCTCCATAAGTTCTTTTAAAAACGAAAAAAAGGCATTTCTTTTGCTATTTTTTTTGAGAAATTATTGTTGATCAAGAATTTGATTAATAAATAAATAAATAAATCAATCAATAAATAAATAAATAAATAAATAAAAGGGGGGGTATTCGTTCCTAGGTATAAACGGATGTGGACTAGAATTTGGGTTAAGTTAAAGAGAGTGGATCCCTTTTGATATCCCGCCATCTCTAACACCCCGACAACCCAACTCCTCCAACGTATTAGTGGGGAGTCCCTGTGAAATGACCGACCTGTACTGCAGTTGCATAGACCCGGAAGATATGTATCTTTATTTACAGTAGTATAATAAGACGAATAGATTACAAATAAGTGTAAGGGGAAGGGGATAAATGAGAGTCTCACTTGTCCTCCTAGGGCAATCCCATTGCCTTATTGGAAGGGATGTAGGCCTCCTAGGCTCTTAGGTCCTTCTAGCTCCTCCTAGGTCCTTTTAGCTCCTCCTAGGTCCTTCTAGATCCTTCTAGCTCCTCCTAGGTCCTTCTAGCTCCTCCTAGGTCCTTCTAGGTCCTTCTAGCTCCTCCTAGGTCCTTCTAGGTCCTTCTAGCTCCTCCTAGGTCCTTCTAGCTCCTCCTAGGTCCTTTTAGCTCCTCCTAGGTCCTTCTAGATCCTTCTAGCTCCTCCTAGGTCCTTCTAGGTCCCTCCTAGGTCCTTCTTCAGGTCCTTCTAGCGTCCTTCTAGCTCCTCCCTAGGTCCTTCTAGCTCCTCCTAGGTCCTTTTAGCTCCTCCTAGGTCCTTCTAGATCCTTCTAGCTCCTCCTAGGTCCTTCTAGCTCCTCCTAGGTCCTTCTAGCTCCTCCTAGGTCCTTTTAGCTCCTCCTAGGTCCTTCTAGATCCTTCTAGCTCCTCCTAGGTCCTTCTAGCTCCTCCTAGGTCCTTCTAGGTCCTTCTAGCTCCTCCTAGGTCCTTCTAGCTCCTCCTAGGTCCTTCTAGATCCTTCTAGATCCTTCTAGGTCCTTCTAGGTCCTTCTAGCTCCTCCTAGCTCCTTCTAGGTCCTCCTAGGTCCTTCTAGCTTCTTCTAGGTCCTCCTAGGCAATCCCAAGGACCGCCCCTTCTCGGCAATAAAAGGGATAAGCACAGGGGAGGACACATTTGCATAAGAATAGACAAATCATTTAATAATAACAATAGTAACTAAAATATCAGTTTGGCTCGGAGCTGACAGGGGCGTAATTTCGATGGTTTTTAAGAAAAACCTTCCGTTAAGGTACTAAAGTAATGAACAAAATCAGAATCGTGTTTGATTTGAATAGATTTGATCAAAGAATTGAAGATTCTTTGTGAAACGATTTTTCTAGGTAAAAAAGAGGTTTTGAAGATAAAAATTTTCAAAATCAAAATATTGAATTGAATATGCAATAACTGATAGGGTGTCCAGAAAGTCTTTGCAGTTTTGAACTTGAATTTCTTTAAAACGAATTCTAGAACACTTTATTCTATTATTTACAAATCGACGTCAAGGAATTACTTGTAAAAATGAGTGCAATTTTTCGATAAAAACTTTGAGATCTCGAAAAAGTACAGTCGAGGTTCGAGAGGAAATCACTCGATAGTAAATCAATAATAAATGACTCGATAGTAATCACTCGATAGTAATCACTCAATAGTAATCACTCAATAGTAATCACTCAATAGTAATCACTCAATAGCAATCACTCAATAGTAATCACTCGATAGTAATCACTCGACAGTCAATCACTCAATAGTAAATCATTTTTGGAGAATCCCTTCAATGATTTACTATCGAGCCTCCACTTTATTACTTTCCAGCTTGTCCAGCTCACTTTTTGCCCCAAAAAAACGATTTTTTGGAGTAGATTTGGGAAGAATTGATGGCTTGGCTTTTGAGAGATCATTGTACAAACTTTTTTTTACGAATTTTCTTCCCAATCTAATAGCAAATTGGTGATTGAATTAAATTCTTTTTAGTTGGTGCATCTCGTTGATCAGTTTCGTCATCTACTACATATTTTTGGTTGCCGCTTTCAGTTTACGACCGATCAGCATGACGACATCGGTTGGGAAGATTTCAATGTTATATGATGTTTAGGCTTTAATTGTGCTTACAAAAAGATGTGTGACTTAGAAAGAATAAAGAATAGAAAGAATAGAAAGGTAGAAAGGTAGAAAGAATAGAAAGATAGAAAGAATAGAAAGAATAGAAAGATAGAAAGAATAGAAAGGGAAATTTAAAGGCTCTCACAAATCAAAACGTTTGCGAAACGGGTTTACCGGCGAACGACATCTGGGAATGGGAGAAACTCGATCCAGAAATCGATTGGAATACGGTAAAATCGCTAAAAAGCTATAGATTTTGATTTCAACAATTTTCGACAATATTCGATCTTGGATTTGACGAAGCTTACTCAATTGGTTGCCCAGAAACATTCCCAGGAAACACCACTTGGTGTCATTTACGAGATTACTCTAAAATGAGCGATCGTTATATTGGATTTGGATGGGTGAGTGAAGAGATTTAATTTAAAGGCTTAATTTAAAGGCTTACTTTAAAGGCTTACTTTAAAGATCTCTGGTTTACTTTGTGTTAAATTCAGTTTAATGTGTTCTAAACAGGTTAAACACAACCTTTCTAGTGCACTGAATTCTTTTTTCTTTCTTCTAGATCCGACTCGCTTGCGAAATGATCGTTTTGTCGCTGGTTTTCGCTCAAATTATTCTCGATTTTATTGATATTCGTCGAATTGGTCGTCAAAAATGGTTAAATATGTTGGTGAGTTGATTTTTTAGAAATCATTTTCTTTTCTTTTCTTTTCTTTTGTTAAACATTCGCAAAAATAAATCCCCTAGATCATTTTCGCAAAATTTAATCATTTAATAATCAAAAATAGGGGTTATTGGTGATTTTTTTTGCACACATAAGCACAATTTACTATTTGGGGCTTAGGGAATATAAAATTATCGATAGAATTATTGTTTGTGAGGATGGGACAATGTAGGAGACGATTTAGGAGACGATTTAGGAGACGATGTAGGAGACGATTTAGGAGACGATGTAGGAGACGATTTAGGAGACGATGTAGGGGACAATGTAGGAGAAGGCTACCCGCTTTATATAAGCTTGCGCCATAGACAAGTCTACCCATTTAAATCCTGGCCATTTGTATCCTGGCCATTTGGATCCTGGTCATTTGGATCTTGGCCATTTGGATCTTGGCCATTTGGATCTTGATCATTTGGAGCTTGGCCATTTGGATCTTGATCATTTGGAGCTTGGCCATTTGGATCTTGATCATTTGGAGCTCGGCCATTTGGATTCTGGCCATTTGGATCTTGATCATTTGGAGATTGGCCATTTGGATCTTGGCCATTTGGATCTTGGCCATTTGGATCTTGGCCATTTGGATCTTGATCATTTGGAGCTTGGCCATTTGGATCTTGATCATTTGGAGCTCGGCCATTTGGATTCTGGCCATTTGGATCTTGATCATTTGGAGATTGGCCATTTGGATCTTGGCCATTTGGATCTTGGCCATTTGGATCCTGGCCATTTGGATCTTGATCATTTGGAGATTGGCCATTTGGAGCTTGGCCTTGTGGATCTTGATCATTTGGATCTTGGCCATTTGGATCTTGGCCATTTGGATCCTGGCCATTTGGATCTTGGCCATCTAAAGAATCTAAAGAGAAATCATAAAAGTATTTACAAAAAGAAAAACAAAGAACAAAACAGAAAGCAGCAGTGAGCGGATTCGAACCCTGGAGATCAGAACCTTTAAGCTCGGTATCCTAACTCACTATCCACTAGACCATCCAGCCACTCGATCATCGCCTTATAAAGAGAGATAAAAAAGAGCTCATTTTATTTATTTTATTTCTATTGGCCATTTCTTGTAACCCTTTTGATTCTCTGATCAAATTTGGCTAGAATTTGGCTGATCGAAAAACTGGCCAGATTACGGTAGCTTTTGTCTGAAATTTCGACCTTTTAGGAAACGAATAAACCAATTTTTCTTTCAGAAATCATTTCCCGCAAAGATCATCTACAAGTTCTCTTTTCTCCTCATCTTACTCGTCATACCAATTAGGTGCGTGAGCTTTCATCAAGTAATTTCTTATCAATCCTCTCAGAATGTTGTGCTTTATTGGGCCAATCATGCTCGCATTCGACAATTATCTCTCGTTGTTATCCGTTCTCTTCACCACGATACACTTTTTGTTTTATTTGAGGTAGCTTAAAGCTTAGCTTAAAGCTTAGCGTAAAGCTTAACTTAAAAGCTTAAAGCTTAGCTTAAAGAACGTTTCTTCAAGTAAACGCAAATGATCTGGCACAGTTTTTAATCTGAAATTGTTAAAACTATTAGGTTGTTCGGATATAAACAAGCGTTGCTAAGCTTATTGTTGTGAGGGAAGCTTTTGAAATATGCCTTTCTTTATTTAAAAGTATGTTATCTTGTGTATATTCGGAATCTTTTTAAACCGGTAATTTCAATCGATAATTATTTTTAAGAGCTTTTTTTCTTGCTTTAGATGATCGATTTTAAATTTCAAATTCACCTACTTTACGACTTCAAATTGGTCAAAACAGTAGCGGAATCCCATCGAGACATTATCGAGAACCCTTCGAGATTTAGTCAAAGCATTTGGAATGATGTATTGTTCAAAAGCCGATGCCGAGCCTGGTTCCAACGCTTTCGGAATGGTGATGAAAGGATCATGAACACTCACGAGAATCATGAACCCTCTCGTCGACCTCAAGCGGTAGACAACGACAATGATACAACGACAACGATACAATGACAACAATTCAATGACAACGATTCAATGACAACGATACAACGACAACAATACAACGACAACGATACAATGACAACGATACAATGACAACGATACAATGACAACAATTCAATGAAAACGATTCAATGACAACGATACAATGACAACGATTCAATGACAACGATACAACGACAACAATTCAATGACAACGATACAATGACAACGATACAATGACAACGATTCAATGACAACGATTCAATGACAACGATTCAATGACAACGATACAACGACAATGATACAACGACAACGATACAATGACAACGATACAATGACAACGATACAATGACAACGATTCAATGACAACGATTCAATGACAACTCGAATCGAATCCATTTCAAACGACGCGTAAACTTACTCAACACTTTTTATGTTCAAATTCTAACATTGATGAGCATCTCCATTGGAAAGACGATCAGATGCGGGCAATGGCTTCCTTACGAGTTAAGCAGTACAAACGCTCGTTTATATCCGAACAACCTACCGTAAATACTTTAATAGTACCCCACCGCCCTCGTACAGTCGCGTAGTCGTAAACGCGTAGTCGTTTTTTAGTATTTCATTTTTTTCAAAGCGCCCGTACTTTCAAAAAATGCGTCTTTGGTATCAAAAAATAGCTGAAATTCAGGGCTATTTTTTGATACCTAAATGTACATTGTAGCATAAACCAGTGTCGAGAAAAACGCGTTCAAAACTAGACTACGCGACACTCCGCACCGTCATTATGGGGGTGGGGTACTATTACAGTATTTACGGTAATACTAATCTTGTCTCGATTTTTATCGAAACAAGGCTTAGAAAACGATTCAATTCAATTCAGAGCCATCAAATTTATCGGTTCATTTGTTTTAATGATCTATACAATCATTCGCACTGATATTTTTCGTTTTGTTAGCATCTATTTGATCTTTCTCTTCGGTTTTTCACAAGGTAATCTAATCAATTCAAAAATCTCTTCAAATCTCTTCAAATCCAATTCAAAAACCAATTCAAAAACTAATTCAAAAGCAATTCAAAATAAATTCAAAATCATTTCAAAACCATTTCAAAACCATCTCAAAATTTCAAAAATCTATTCAAAACCAATTCAAAAACCCAATTCTATTCTACTTTAGCCTTTTTTGTGACCATTTCAAAACCAATTCAAAAACCAATTCAAAACGAATTCAAAAACCAATTTAAAACCCATTCAAAACCAATTCAAAAACCATTTCAAAAACCAATTCAAAAACCAATTCAAAACCAATTCAAAATCCAATTCAAAAACCAATTCAAAAACCAATTCAGAAACCAATTCAGAAACCAATTCAAAAACCAATTCAAAAACCAATTTAAAACCCATTCAAAACCAATTCAAAATCCAATTCAAAACCAATTCAAAACCAATTCAAAAACCAATTTAAAACCCATTCAAAAACCAATTCAAAATCCAATTCAAAACCAATTCAAAACCGAGTCAAAACCATTTCAAAAGCACAATTCTATTCTACTTTAGCCTTTTTTGTGACATTCAAATCTTGCGAACTCTACAGTAATCAACAAATCGAGAACGGCATCATCAATCCCGCAAATATCTCACACCAACTTTGGACTGATCTTGATGGAATGTAAAGCTTGGATTAGATTTGGATTAGAGTTTAATTTGTGCAAACGCACGCCATCTAGTGCCTTGAAATACTCAATTTCTCTCAATTGCTTTAAAGATTACTTTAAATTACTCTAAACTATCGTAAGAGCTTTCAGTTTGCATCCAACCGGCGAGGGTTTCGATAATATTTTGGCTTCTCCGCAAGAATCTTTTGTTCGAACTTTTATCATGACTACTGGTGAGTTTTATAATTCTAAATTACTCGAAATTACTCGAAACTCCAGCAAGGACAATTAAATAGAAACTAGAACGCTAGATAGAATAGTTTTTGTGGAAAAAGAGAACTTTAAGCAAGACGAGCAAAACTTTAAACGCACTGAATTACCTAGCGTTTTGGAAAAGAATCAAATGAGAAAAATAGCCGGCGGAATTGAACCCTTGACCTCTCGACTAAGATACAGCACTCTTAACCAGTCGATCATGACAGCACTCTTAATCAGTCGGTCAAAGATTAACAAAATAACACACAAGTTCTCTTATAGACATTTATAGTGACAAGAAGATTGACAACGGGAACAAATTTAGAAGAAAATTAAGGTGAATTCATGAGCCCTCTACCAAGAACTCGCTTCTTGTCCAAATCCGATCATGATCGTCATTGGAAAGGTGAGTTAGTGATGAAAGACATGGGTACTGGCAAGTACAGACTGCACAGGCTAAGCTAAGCCAAGCTACAGACTGCACACAAGCTACAGACTACAGACAAGTACAGACTGCACAGGCTAAGCTAGGCCAAGCTACAGACTGCACACAAGCTACAGACTACAGACAAGTACAGACTGCACAGGCTAAGCCAAGCCAAGCTACCGACTACAGACTAAGCCAAGCTTCTTCAGCTTCATAGTGTTAGTGATTAAAGTTATTAAAGACTTGATTCACTTACTTTTAAATCTAATTTTGCTTTCATAATTGATAAGCGAAATCTATTTGCTTCCATATAAATAAGTCATTTTAAACCCGTTTTTTTTTTTGATGTTATTAGGTTTGAAAGAAAGTTGTCGGAAAAAGTTTGACTCGAATTTGCTTAAACAAATCCATGAATTCAAGAAAATTTTCTTCTATTATTTAAAAGTCGACTTTAAAAACTTACTCGTAAAAAATGAGTGCAACTTTCCCGTAAGATTTGAGAGATTTTTCAAAAAATTATTCTCTCTAATAGTATTGGGTTGGGGAGAATGAGTCGGCGCCCAGCTTTAAAGGAACTTTTTGCACACATAAAGCCTTCTTTAAATATACGTTTGGTTTCATCAAAAGGATCCACTATTTCTCTACAAAATCACTTTTGAGAGATTCCACAAAGCTTTTCTTTCGTGGAGTTTATGAACTTCCAAACGCAAGCTGGTTAAAATGGCAAAGAGTCCGACTCATCATTTGAACAGTTTCTTTCACATAAACCTTCTTTGGTGTTTATATAAAAAAGATAGAGCACATTCAGTTACTTAAGTTGCCAAATTTGCAGGAAGATCCCACCAATGGTTTTTTCTAGATCACAGTTTGTAGTTTTTATGAAAAAATGGCTTTTTCTTGAGCGGAGGCGCTGTTTGAATTTTCTTTTAAATGTGATTTTGTAGAGAATTATTAACCATTCTACTCATATCAAACGCATATTATTTCACGAAGTCGAATAGAAGTTTTAGACATTTTTTTTGATTTTCGGCGCCGACTCATTCTCCCCAACCCAATAGTTCATCCTGAGCATCGCCTAAATCCATCGAAATCTCGTGAACCGCTTATCAGAACCTATCGATGTGGGGTCGGAAAATGTAGCTGACGATGAGATCTTGACGATGATTAGAGTGATGAGCTTCTGGGAAAAATTTGAAACTCTAAAATAGTCATAAACTCGGCTCACCGGGGTCCACTACTATTAGAGAGAATACGGTATTTTCCAGCTTAAATTCAGCTCACTTTTTGCATCAGGAAAACGATTTTTTTATGAGGTAAAGCTAGCATAAATGAGCAATACGCTCTATAAACTCTCATTTTGGTCAAAAACTTTTTATAGAGAAGCTGTATTTCTAAAATTTGTGTCATCTTCTTGGCACTGAGTGTTTGCTAAAATAGGTGATTCTGAAAAGTTAAAAGCATTACATTCAATTTGCCTTAATCACAAAATTTTCTGTTTTAAGTACTTCATTTTAGGTTTTAAATGGGAGTCATTGTCTATTCATTAACCCATTAAAAACTTGTCTAAAGGTTAATCACTCAAAAAGTGATCAAGTCAAGAAGCTGAAGCTGGAGCTGAGGCTGAAGCTGAGGCTGAAGCTGAAGCTGAAGCTGAGCTGGGCTGGAGCTGAGCTGGAGCTGAGGCTGAAGCTGAGGCTGAAGCTGAAGCTGAAGTTGAAGCTGAAGCTGAGGTTGAAGCTGAAGCTGAGGCTGAAGCTGAGGCTGAAGCTGAAGCTGAGGCTGAAGCTGGAGTTGAAGCTGAAGTTGAAGCTGGAGCTGGAGCTGGAGCTGAGGCTGAAGCTGGAGTTGAAGCTGAAGTTGAAGCTGGAGCTGGAGCTGGAGCTGAGGCTGAAGCTGAGGCTGAAGCTGAAGCTGAAGCTGGAGCTGGAGCTGGAGCTGAAGTTGAAGCTGAAGCTGAGACTGAAGCTGAAGCTGAGGCTGAAGCTGGAGTTGAAGCTGAAGTTGAAGCTGGAGCTGGAGCTGGAGCTGAGGCTGAAGCTGGAGTTGAAGCTGAAGTTGAAGCTGGAGCTGGAGCTGGAGCTGGAGCTGAGGCTGAAGCTGAGGCTGAAGCTGAAGCTGAAGCTGAAGTTGAAGCTGGAGCTGGAGCTGATGTTAAAGCTGCAGCTGAAGTTTGCCTATACGTCGATTGATCGTTTAATTTCTAGATTTGTTTCATCACCTTTGAGCTACTCGTCTTTCTCCTTCTCTTCAACATGTTAATTGCCATGTTGAATAGAACTTATCACACGATTTTCAGTACAAAAAAGAGTACAAACGACAGGTGAAGTGAGCTCTCGAATTTGAGCATTCCAAATTTTCAGTGGGCTCAAGTGATTCTCTCGCTAGAGATGTCACTTCCACCACAGGAACGCCTCATTCCATTTACTCAAATACTCGAGACCAATTGGCACAAATAAGCAAAAGAGAAGCTATGTAGTGAACAAGAAAATGAATGTAAGTTCTAGTAAACAAGATCAGACTATAAACCCTTGTAAAACCGCGTAGAATAGAGTTTTTTCACCAAAATATTAAGGAAACTTTTGGCTTTCGGAATGAAACTAAAATAAAGAGAATTTCTCATCTCTAGAACGAGCTATTTCTAGCTGTAGTCTTGTCCAATGGAATGAGACTATAAGTCTAGAAAAAAAAAACGTTAAATCTCAGCATAGAGAACATGATTTGGCTTGATTTTGATGTCATTCGAAAGCCGAAAGTTAGTTCGATATTCTTGAAAGTCTTGAAAGTCTTGAAAGTTAGTCTTGAAAGAGTTAGTCTTGAAAAACCTCTAGTCTATGTGTTTCTACAAGGGTTTGTACTTTGATTTTGTAGTTGTAGCTGTTGTAGCTGTAGTTGTTGCTGTAGCTGCTGTAGTTGTAGCTGTTGTAGTTTGAGCTGTAGTTTTGTAGCTGTTGTAGCTGTTGTAGCTGTAGTTGTGGCTGTTGTAGCTGTAGCTGTTGTAGCTGTAGTTGTAGTTGTTGCTGTTGTTGCTGTTGCTGCTGTTGTTGCTGTTGTTGCTGCTGTTGTAGCTGTAGCTGTTGTAGCTGTAGTTGTTGTAGCTGTAGTTATAGCTGTTGTAGTTGTAGTTGTAACTGTTGTAACTGTAACTGTATTCTAAGTCGTAGCTTTCTTGGTTTGTTTAGATGAATAATGTTCAAATGAACATTTTTCTTTTCGTTTCCGTCAAAACGATCAAATTACTAGAGAACTGTTTATTAGAGGACTGGCTTTTATCACGTTCTCGTTGAACAGAAACTGTTTGTATTGGATAATATGTGCATATTCTTGAAGAATTAGGTTCTAGCTAGCTCCAAGTTACCCAAAATTCAGGAAGAAAACATGGAGGCTTTCGAGAAAAGAGCTCTCTAACGAGAAGCAAAACAGATCGCAGAGGAGAAGCGCTTTTGTACAAACGGCGGATGAAGGTGAAAATCGATCTGTTTTCGTGTTTCCTTTCCCTAAAACTACCGTAATCATTACCGTAATCTTGTCTCGATTTTCTTGTCCCAATTTTCACAATCACTTTTCAGGATTTGGACATAAAAGACGCATCTCTCCGTCCATTGACGTCACTCATTCGTCCAATGACTTCATATCTCGCGAATATCCGCCCAAAAACAAGATCAACATCTCCATATCAAGATATTACTTGATAAACAAACTATAAATAAAAATAAAATGAATAAAATTGATCTAAATCGATCTAAATTGATCCAAAAATCGATCAAATCGAACCGATCAAACCTAAATTGATCTAAAATTGATCTAAATTGATCTAAATCGATCTAAATTGATCTAAAATTGATCTAAATTGATCTAAATTGATCTAAATTGATCTAAAATTGATCTAAACTTCATTTTATTACAAAAACCCGACCGTAACCCATTCCCGTCTCATTTCTCATTTCATTTCTCATTTCATTTCTCATTTCCATTCTCATTTCCATTCCCATTTCATTCCTCAACCTCTCTCCTTCATTCTATTTCGTGTCCTATCTAATCCTATCTCTAGCCATAATTGTCGCAACAAAGTTCTGGCAGACAAGAACAAAAACGACAAATTTTTAACTGAATAACATTTGTTGTACATTGTTGTTGTACATTACATAGAATTAAATGAACTATCAAATTCGAATCGGTCACCATTAGCATTTGAATAGGCTCGCAAGCGTTTCGAGAACGCGTTTCGAGAACGCGTTTCGAGAGGGCGTCAAATATTTCGCGTTAAATCAAAAGGAACCAAATTTGTAGAGAAAAGGAACCAACGGATGAAAGATAAAGAAGAAGAAGAAGAAGAAGACACAATTGATGCCCACCCTCCCCAGGAAGTAGGCAAAAGAGAAAGGAATGGAGGCATGACCTGTAAGTCCTCTTGCACAGCTATCGCCTAGCTCTCGTTACACCCTCACCTTTCAAATGAAATGGAATGGCTTTCCAGGGAATAGCTGACTCCATATTCATCTCACTTTTGGAATTTTTTTTTCCTTTTGCTTTTATATTTTATTTTTTATACATGGGGGGAATGAAGTTTGTAAAGAAAGGAGACCAAATTTTATACTGCAAAAGAACAGCGAATAGAACGGAACGGACGGATTAAGACGAACTCAGACAGACAGGCGAATGTGAACTAGAACGGAGCAGACAGAAGAACAGACTTGAAAGACGAACAGATAGACGGACAGATGAGCAGATAGACGAACAGATGAGCAGACGAGGACAGATAAACAGAAGCAGATAGAACGACCAGACAGACAGACAGATGAACGAACAGAGAGGGTAGACAGACAGATGAGGAGACAGACGGAAGATAGACAGAGAGCTAGACAGGCAGACCGAGGAACCGGAGCAGACAGAACGAAAGATAGATAGACGAAGGGAGGAGACAGACAGATAGACAGACAGACAGATAGACAGATAGACAGAACGGAACGCGCTTGTCTGCGATCTG